>JAIVFH010000521.1:0-16278 GCA_025765595.1 Obelidium mucronatum
GAACTACAAAGTGAGTCCTTCTTCAAAGCAAAAGCGAAAGAAGAAAAAAAAAGTCTTAACCGTTCAAATTCCGGTTTCCAAAAGTTGATGAACGATCGCGCATTTGACCTGAGTTGGAAAATGTTGAGCAGTTCGCTTTTTGCTTTTTCCACGTCGTTGAAGATGTTTTTGTATATCCAATAAGACTGTTTGAAAAAAAAAAAATTCGGTTGTATAGAACTCCCCAACTAACTTCCTTGCTTCGGAATACCTTCCAAAACGGCTTATGTTGCCATTTCTTCTTATCAAAGTGTTTCATGTACGCCAATTCTCGAAGAATCGCCTGATATGCAAGAACCGACTCATCACCACCCTCCACATCATCAAATTCAAGAGGAGTCAAAGACCCATCCTTGTTCAAAGAATTCCTTGCCAGAACTTGCATCACATAATCAGCCTGAAAATAAATAATAAAAAAACCCACCCTTTTAGATAAATGACAAAAAAAAATATAGACGGCAGTATTTTTTTGTTCAACACTTACATCCAATGTCCGCGCCGACAACGCTTTACACAAATACGAAACTAATCCATACTGGACATCCAAAATTGTTTCCTGCTCTTTTGTGCCCGAATTCTCTGGAACCAATGGCAAAGCCATTTCAAAATACCCAATCACAAGCTCAGGACTAGAAACACCCCCTCCACCACCACCACCACCGCTACTATTACCAGCCAGAATCGCCATTTTCGCAAGCATAAAGGGATACCTCCAATCCTCTGGATCCTTTTTCCAAGCCCTTTTGAAGGCTGCAGTCCCACGACTCACGAGAAGCGCCTTCCCCTGTACTTCAGCTGCGAATCCTTCAACAACTGCTGCTGCTGCTGCTGTTGCACCACCACCACCACCACCACCACCACACCACCACCACCACCACCACACCACCACCACCACCACCACCACCACCGCGACCATCCCCAATCAAATCCTCATACCTCGATTTCCACAACCCCAGCCCCTTCAATTCATTCGATTTCACTGACAGACAGCTCATGGGCGCTGCAATCATTGAATAACACAAGAACCCGTAATTCCCCCAAATAAACATGGCTTGCTCTGAAATTGGTGCGTCTGTTTCAAATTGACCGTCATTGAAACTTGCGAATTCGCGATGGTGGAGTAAACTCTGTGCTTGTTCGTAGCAGTGGAATGATTGCTTTTTTTTTTTTTTTTTTGTGGTCATTCGTTAGAGTGGTGATTTAAGTGGCCACCAGTTGGCGATGGCTGTTTCCTTACCCGCTGATAATTCCGAATCAATTCTAGGTTCGAAATGATATCATTCGCATTCCATGACAAGTACTCATAAGACAAGGAGCAGAATGCGTCGGCTGCCGTAAGCCATGCAGTCACGCTGAAGGGATTCACATACAAGTTAAACTGTTGTTCAAAAATTATATATAAAAAAAAAGGCGGGGTAAGTCAACAATGAATAAGACAGTTCAGATGTAGCATTGCCATCCAAAAAAAAGGAGAAAAAAAAAACGGAGACATAACCCACCAGAAACTCATCAACCGCTAATTCAAGATTCTCAAAGCTCTTTTTCGTTTTGATACCAATGATGGCGCGTTTTTGAAGACATGCAAACTTTCCACGAATAAAGAACAAACTCTTATAGACTCCTATTTAAAATGTAGAAGAAGACAAAAAAGAAGAAGAAAAGGAAAGAAAAGTTGGAGACCCCCTTTCAAAGATAAAGAAAAAAAGCCACATTACCTAAATATGGAGTCTTTGCGGGTACCAATTCTAAAGTACCCAACGGTCGAACTTGCTTTCCACGGATCCCAGATTGAAGGAATTGACTGATAATCTTTCGATTGAACGCAACCTCAGCTATTACAAAACGAAAATTAACTTCAATGTCATGTACACAAAAGAAAAGAAAAAAATTACAATTTGTAAATGGCGGCTCCACAAAATGCTCAGATATACTCTCAAAGGTATCTCGGATATCATTTGTTATCGCCTTTATATTCCGCGTCGCCAACTTGTCCATAACAAATGCGGAAAGCGGTGCAAACACTTCAGCTGCAGCCGCCATATCAAGATCACGAAGTTGACTATTGTGTTCAAGAAGTAAGGAGTTTGGATCCACCTTCATTAGATCATTGAAGAAAAAAAAAATTCAGGAACAAACATTCGCCTCTTTTTTTTGGTTACCAGCACCCAGCTCTTACCGTGTTTGTGACACCATACATGCAACAGAAACCTTGATACAATTCACTCATTGATTCACCGCCTTTCGCTGCAACGCAGTGCCGTATCAGCAACTTCAACAGGAACGCTAGACCACAAAAAAAAAATCAGCCAGACCCACAAAGCAAGCCATCGCCGCCCCTCAAAGAACCATTTTACCATCATCTCGAGCACAAATCCCCACCTCCCCCAACTGAGAATGAGCGAAAAAGATCCAATCCAACGCAATATGCTTGTCTTTTCTTGTTTCCAAAGACTTGCACACATAAAACATGAGACTCCACGACCGAATCACAAATTGAACCAATAGCTCGTTATTTCTATATTTTGAATATCCGCATGATTTTACAATCGTCCAGGCGAAACGGACAAGGACAAAGAAAGCCGCTAGACATTCCTCAAATGCAGCGTCCGCGCTTGAAAACCCCATGAAATCAAGAATAGGGAGCATTGCATTGGGGTCCTTGAGAATCCTGAAGAGGTGTAAACTTCCTGTTAAAACCTATCGTCTCAACCCAAAAAAACAAAAAAAAAAAAAAAAAAAAAAAAAAAAAAAAAAGGAAAGAAAGGAATAATATTTATCTTCTGGCTCGTTCACTGCCAACATGTCCAAAACAGCTTTAAGCAATTTCGAGATCTACATTTTTTCAAGTTAAGGTTTCTCTTCAAATATACACGTTTTTTGACATACTTGTTCAATATTCCTGAGCACATCTCCTACAAGGACATTCTTGACACGAGAAACAACCAAAAACAGTCGACTCAAGAACCCCTCAGTAGCCATTCCTTCCATCGCTTCATAGGAAGTCGCAAGCATTGTCAAAATTCGAATTCTCTGTTCTACAGGAAGGACCAAAACCAGAGCATTGGCGGGAAAGATGAGGCTCCTGTCCACAACATCGCCAGCAAATAAAATTAATGAGAACCAAGACGGAAACGAATTGTCCTGAAATAGCAGCGGATGGAGCTTGGTTATGACCGAGGTATAATTTTGATCTGAAAAGTCTTGTTCTGCCCCTCGAAGGTAGCTTTCGAGCGATAGAAACTGTAGACGAGATTTGATTGTATCTCTGTTGATTTGGGAGCTAAAAGGGCTAAAATAGATGTCAGAAACATGGGGGTTTCAAGTACAAAATTAGGACTACCAACCAGTTGGGAAGAACGATGGGATCTATGTTCAACTGAAATGAAAGTTCAAGGCATCGTTTGTAAATTGCAACAGCTATATTGATTTGGTTAAAGTGTTCTGCCATTTGAGATTGAAGCCAGCATTTTCTGAGGGATATTTGAATACATGTGTTAGGCTATCCATTT
The DNA here is from genome assembly GCA_025765595.1 of Obelidium mucronatum. NCBI lineage: Eukaryota > Fungi > Chytridiomycota > Chytridiomycetes > Chytridiales > Chytriomycetaceae > Obelidium > Obelidium mucronatum. Next base: position 3,549 of record JAIVFH010000521.1, read on the forward strand.
CCACATACCTCAGCGCCCATTCTTTGCTCATTGTGGCAACAAGACTTGGATTGAATGCAATCGCTTCAGTTATCAAAGCCCACCAAGATTCCAGCACGGCTGTATGCCGATTAACTTTCATCGCAGACTCTGGCCCAGATGCACTCAATTCCAAAATGCCATCGAAAATCAATTCACAAACAGATAAAATCAACTATGCAAGAGAAAAAATCAGAGAGCTCAAACAAAAAATGATTACCAAAATTGTCCCTCACTTGTAACGTCTGTTCTGTGAGCTCCTGCAAACCAACAAAAGAGGATCCGCAACCCTTGTCCTCCATCTCCACCAATAATAGAAGCACTGTCTCCCTCAAACCAACTGGCCAAACATTTTCGAGTTCATTCAACATTACACGGCTTAGAAAGTCATGAGACAATTTCACAATATTTCCTTCGCATTTGAGATTCTCAAGGTAATTGACGATTTCATTTTGTTGCAAAGTGCCTGGATTACTATCACGACTTAGGAAACATGAACGTTTTTAACGTGGTACTACATATCCCATTCAATTCACAGACACATACAGTGGTCGGCACGTGGAGTCTTCACTTTTCCCATCCATTGTTTCCAATCTTATGCCATTCATGGAATTGGTTAGCCTTCTTTCAAACTCATCCAAGAATCCCACAGTTTCTTTGGGGAATACTAGGTGTTCACGAAAGCAAATGGATTGAATGTCTCCGGTTGTGGGCAAAATTTCGTCTTGCAATGTGGAATAGAATTCTTCGTCAGGAATTAAATCGTGTTCCAGTTCGATATCCTGAAGGGATGGTTCTGGTACTGGTTCGCCCTTCTTTCTTTTGGAAGCTCTGTAAAAGCGACAAGATACAAGTCAAAACCAAAGCTGCATCAATGCATGTTAAAAGAATAAGCCGTTGACGGCGATAAGGTCTTCCTACCGAGCTTCTAAATCTCGAAATCGCTTGCGTCGTTTCGCTGGAGACTGTTTGATCCGCGTTTTGATGCTGGGAGTCGATGCACCAGATTTCTCCTCCTCAGCCTCATTCTTTGGAGATTCGTCTTCACCCTCTTCTTTTTCTGCTCCCATAGGTTCGTCCATGTCTGTTTCTTTGGCATCTTTGTCTTCCTTGTCTTTCGTGTCTTCAATGTCTTCTTTGGGTAATGCAGGGGTATCTGATGGATTGTTTCCTTCCGCTTGATTTGTTTCCTCAGTAATTTTCACAGACTCGTTTTCATCCAAAATAGCGTCATCATCGGCCTCCGGATTTATTGCAAAAACCTTCTTCGGGGACTCAGCGGTATTGATCAGAATAGATATTGGCGTGCTTAGCAGCTGAGCGCGTTCATCATCATCAAGTGCAATCCCTCGATTCTCCATCTCGGACTCAAAGTTGATGAAGAGAGACGATAGCAGGGATCCGTATTCGGTCCAAGATACTTTCGAAGACAGTGCAATTGACACTGGGCGCAGCAAGACAGTGGATGGCGGCTGCTTTGGACGCGTCGACGCGGCCTCGTCCAGCATTTCGTTGCGCATGGCGATGGCCGGCGCGTACCCGGGACACACGGCCAGCAGCAGGTCCGTTGCGGCAGCGCACGTCGCAAAGTCGCCGGCGGCAAACGACGCGTCGGCCAGGCCGCGCAGCGCAGAAAAGTAGTCGGCGCGCGTGGCGCTCGCGCGCACGGCGGCGGCGAACGCGGCGGCGGCGGCAGCGGGGGCGCCGAGGCTGAGGCGCGCCAGGCCGAGCCACGCGGCGGCGCTCGACGCGTCGGCGGCGGCGGCGGCGGCGTAGTGGGCGCGCGCGGCGGCGGCGTCGGTGCTGCGCACGAGCGCGGCGAACGACAGGTGCGCCGCGTGCTGCAGCGCGCGCTGCTGTTCGGACACGTCGCCGTCGCCGTCGCGCTGTTCGGACACGCCCAGCGCGCCGTGGCCAAGCAGCTGCGCGTACTGCGCCACGAGCGCCTCGCTGCGCGGCTGCCGCTGCAGGCGGCGCAGCGTGTCGAGACACGCCTGGATCTGCGCGCCGCGTTGTCGTGCTGAGTCAGCATTGCATTTCACTGGCAGCCATCAATCGCACCTGCTTCTCCTTCGACGGCGCCTCGTGTCTCTGCTGCCGCATGCGCCGCTGGTCGTTGAGCGCGGCGAACATTTTTTTATTTTATTTTTATTTATTTTTAATTTAAATATAATCAAAGCATTGGACGCGTACGAAGAAGAGGAGCAGCTCGAGCAAAACACCTTAGCCGAAACTGCCGCAACGGTCGCGGTGGCGCCAATCGAGGCGAGTCGGCTGCTCATTGTGGCAACATGCAAGGAAGCCGCGGCGCTGCTGGCAAGGCTGCCCCGCAGCGACGCTGGCAACTCAATCAAGGCGGTCGTGCTGTCAAACAGCGTCAAGACGGTATTGATTGATTGATTGATTGATCTCATCCGATGCGCTTGGCGAGATGCGAGCCTGGGACTTGAATCCCTGGACGTTAAACCAAGTAAACTGAAATTTAGGAACGCAATTCATGGAACTGCTCTGTGGGTACAGGCGCCGGCGCAATTCTCCACCAAGTATCTCCTGGAGTCTTTGCTGTTGATTTAAGCACTGTTGACTTGGATCTGTCTTACGTGGACTTGACTTCAAAACTCTTTGCCTCACTTGGTCCTTTGCCTCCTTCGGATGGTGTTCTGATTTTGGACAGAAAGATTGGCTTTGTTTCTACATCTGCAATGGATTTAGATGATTCTGATGATGTTGCTTCTGACTTGCCTGCATTGATTCAATCTTCAGCATCCCCAGTCAAAGAGGCATTGGTGCGTATCGCCTTTTCGAACGACGAATTAAAACCAAAGTGTCTGATTCCCTTTCTATACTCTGCAGTCGAGATTCCCTCCTTTCCTTCCACCAAATGTACTTACTGGATGGAGCGCTGCTGTCCTCACTCATGTAAACTCAAAAAAAAACTATGTATTTCTATTTACTAATCCGCGCACCAATTTTTTGATTTAGTGTGAATCCAAATCCATTCCATGTCACAGTTTCATTTCGCGGGTCTCGAATCCAAGCGTCTTTTCAGAAGCTAAAATTCTTGAACACTTTGCCGTCACCACCACCAACTTGACAACAAAAATGGCTGGTCTCACTGTGAATTCAGATGCAGGAAAACCTGAATTATCCTCGAATGCTTTGTTTTTGTAGTGACATCACAATAAGGGTGACTTTATAAACCCGATTCAAAAATTGAAAATGATGCCATTTCTGTTGCTCAATTTCGAGAAAAATGAAAATTTAAAATTCACACGTTTTGCATTGATTCAAAATATAAACAAATTTGAATCATGTCTATCATGCAGCTTGGCTTGCTTCTTTGGACAAGGCAGCGTCAAGCAAAATTTCGACGGAGCCTTGGCAGTCAATCTGTTCTAAAGCTGCGCAAGCGGCGCACAACAATTCTGCGTGGAGGACGATTTTACGAGCATGATCTGTTGACAGGCAGTGACGAGAACTTCAAGGATCGGTTGCGCATTGGAAAGCTCACTTTTCATTGGCTCTGTTCCCAGCTTTATCCATACCTTGCAAGGGACACCTCCGGTAACAATTTCGAAAGCACTTTGGATTGGTGTTATTTATTATATTCAATGCAGGGCGTGGCAATCCGATTTATCCAGACAAGCAAGTTGCAGTGGCATTGTACCGCCTTGCCACAGGAAACTCCTATCAATCAATCGGAGACACATTTGGAATTGCCGAGAGCACAGCACTGATGATCTGCAACAGCGTGGTTCATTCAATTGTTGACCATTTTGAAAAAGGCACTATTCGGTTAGTTGTTACATTGTTGCATTATTCAAATCTATCTAAATCAGTTTCAAAGATTGCCAGCAAAGGAGGATGAAAGAGCATGGTCAAGAATGGAAGATGTTTACTTTCAACGAGACGGAGTCAGAGGTTTCTGTCTTGCCATAGATGGTGTCCATATACCCATTTTAAAACCCGCAAGCGACGTGTGGAACAGTTACATCAACCGAAAGGGGTATGCATCAATCGCATTCCAAGTAATGGTTGATCGGGAAGCAAGTATTCGCTTTGTATGTTAATTTTTTTATCATTGTCGGCCTATTGAAAACCCATAGATCGGAGGCGGTGCTCCTGGAAGCATGCATGATGCTCGCGTTCTTCGATTGACCAGCATGCATGGTAGATTATTGAATGGTTTGGTTTTTCCTCATAGATTATGTGTGTTGGGTGATGCCGGATATTCACTGCAGAACTGGGTGATGGTCCCATTTCCAGCAAGCACTGCCAATCCAGTGGAAGCGTTCTTCAATACCAAGTTCTCGTCTATGCGAATGGTTGTTGAAAGAACGTTTGGGATGCTGAAGCAAAGATGGAGAATTCTATTGACAGCCCAACGTGCCTCTCCGGAACGTGCATGTGAAGTCTTCTTTGCCTGTGCTATCCTTCACAATATCTGTAACGGCCATGCGGATTCTGTTTTTTTGGATACGTGGAACTACTATGAAGACCAAGAGGCAAGCTACAGCGATTCTATTCCAGTTAATGTAACTGCTGCCGATGTGAATTCTGCTCTTGTTGAAGAAAGAAATGCAATGTCTGCTCGTCGTCAATTGCTTGCAGATGAGCTTTACTATGAATAAAATCCAATGAAGTTTATTAAATGCTCTCAATTTTCCGATTCTTCAGTTTCCTGTTCCGCAGCTTGATGGGAGTTTGTACTTGCAATTGTAGGATTAGGTTGTTGTAGTGGTGTTTGATATTGCTGCGCCCGATGTGGCTGCTGTGTTTGTTGGGAGGATGAAAACTCATGGTTTGGCATTGGTGGCCATCCATGCTGGATTGACTGTTGCTGCACTGGTGGTGGAATCGCTGCTTGATTCGTGTGTGAACCCATGTAACCAAGGAATACGGGGAGTCTGACTTGGAGCAATTGGGTAAACATTTGCTGTTGTGCCGTTTGTGCTTGCATTTGCTGTGCCATCATTGTTTTAATCATTTCGTTGGTGGATCTTTCGCTTTCGTAAGCTCTGTCTTCCCGCTCCTGACGGCGAATCTCGGCCAAATCTGTTTTCGATTTTTTGGCAGGCTTGGGGGATTCAAGAGGCGGCAGCCCACGACGATTATTCATACTTGACGAATGAGTACGAGATGAGCTGCTGCTTGAATTGTCGGTAACTGACGAATGCGTCGGAGGGAAACGGACAGAAGTGCCTACCGGAGTTGCAACAGATGAAACTGCTTGAATAGTATTCGCTTCAGCTTCACCATCTTGCTCGTCGTAACTATCAGCATCACCACCAGCGTCTTCCACCAGCCTATTGCTCCTTTCCTGGCCGTTGCTGCCACCATTGTCATCACCATCATCGGAACTACTGTCGACAGCATGTGGCCATCCAGATTTGCGCAGTGGACGAATATTCACAGCTGGATTGTCTTGATAAAGATCCCCAAGCGCATCATAAACTCCAAGTGACATATCATAACGACCAAGAGTATCGTGCAAACCACCACCCCCAGTCATTGCACACAAATCACGGATTTTCTAAAAGCAGGCGATTAATTTCTAAGATAGTATGGAACCACACGGAAATGGTTAATAATACCTTGTAAAGCGTCAGAAGGTTCTTAAGTTGTGTTTCAATCTGCTCCCCAGTGAATTGGCTCAGGTGGAAGCGCTCCCGATTAACCTCTTTTGCAAAGTAATCCCGCATGAACTTTCCTTCAGGAACAAAACCAGGAACATCACTGCGAATATTGACATGCAATTCCTTTGCTTCTTGTTTCAAAAGGATGGCGTTCAGCTTGTCACCGTTATGCCTTCATATTCAGTGTATGTCAGCTGGTGTTACGCTGTCGAAAAGCAACAAACCACACAGTTCGGGGAGTAGCCGCTGCTGCGGCTGCATCACGAGCGGCCTTTACTTCTGCTCGTTTCACCCGCTTTTCCTCCGCTTCCTTCTTCTTCAGCTCTTGTTCTTTTTTCTTCTGCACAGTCAGTGCAAGCTTCACTTCGGCGGCTCTGGCTCTCTGCTTGTCTTTTTCAGCCTTTTCCTGGAGGCGCTTGACTTTTTTTGATGCTGGAGAAACTGTTTGGTTGACCATTGCTCAGGTTTTGTTATTTTTTCGGTTTCAAATTTCAAACCTGCTCTACAGGAAGTTTCAATCATTTTTTGATCCAAAATGAGCAAAAAACGCGTCAAAAAAAACGTGTTTTTTTAACAAAAAATTTGGGTTCCAAAGTGATTTATAAAGTCACCCTAAATGAAAAAAATGAAAAAGATCATCAAAGTGGTCTAAAAACTCCAGAAAGAATCCCAGCAATGTACACCTACACCAGTTTTTCTGGGATGAAATTCTCAGGAAGATCGGAAATTAGCCTCGCTCGCTTTTATGTGTGAAAAATACTAGTAAATCATTAACCGTAAATCTATCACCAATAATGGAAGGTCGGAATAGCACCCACGTCCCTGTTCAAGTTCTCAGCCGAGCAAGGACGATTTCGACAACAAGAAAACCAAAGAAGGAGCGTGATTTCTGGTATAAGATCGGACACGGAATCGCTGTCACTGTCACTGAAGTTGCTCGCGCAATAACTTATGTGTTGTTTTACTTTCTCGCGTTCACAGGGTACCAAAAAAATAAGCTTGTACACCTTTACTTCATCTGACTAAATAGCTTTTTTTAATTATCTATGTTCATGGCTGCTTTCTATTCCAGTTATGTTCGAAGCAGTGATTTCTTGAATGACTTGCAAGGAGTCAATGTTGCAGCAACCACAGCGCATCGTGCTATTCTACCTTTCGTCAACTTTGAAAAAATCAATGAAGCATACGGATTTCCAATTGAAGAAAGCGCCTTTGAGATCACATCGTCCATGTCTGTTCAGGTTGGTTTTTTGTTTGACTCGGTTTTGTCAATCCACTTGTGCAAATCAATTCCTTCAAAACTAAAAACCTCTTTGGGAAAAAAAAAAAAAAAAAAAAAAAAAAAAAAAAAAAAAACAAAGCTTCGACTTACAGCCGATACCGAAGTCCTCAACAACCTCCCAGTAACCGTCTCGGGATCAACAGCATACTGGGCTGGCCTGGGCACATCGCTGGCAGGCGTCAAGAGCAACTACGCCGCCTTCTGCGCGAAAGCTCTGAATCAAACTGGAGGCGCCGCTCCTTTTACTATCGATGCCCATTCCACTGTTGTCCAAGCCAAAAGCAATCTTCCAGGACAACAAGTGTTTGCATGGTCTGGATATACTTACGCCCCGTCCACGGTAAAGGCTGTAACGCGCGTAGTTAGTTTAAAGGCGATTCCAAATGCGTCTGGGAATTGCACGTATTCCATGAAAATGTTTGCTCAAGAGGCTTTTGAGCTGTGGGAACCTCAAATGGCTACATTCAATATTTGTAAGCCTATACTTAACGTCATTATTCAGTGCTTATAATGCTTCCTTTTTTTGCGTTTTGTTTTTATCCAGATGAATTGAATTTGGTTGCCGACAGTTCCGGCCGCTGGATCTTCCTCCCCGAAGAAACACGTTTCAACTGGTTCTTTTACCGCCGCTTCCGTGAAGACGTCAACGCATTAGCCATAATCAGTCAATGCCTATCGATCGTAGTAATGGCCGCTGGCGTCATGTGGCGTACACCCAATCGCATTTCCATCTATCTGGATCTCGATGCAATGTCCACTCGTTACTACAACTCCCTCATCATCAACTTGATTGAAGTCTATATAGTCTTTGTGGATCGGTACATTATTTTCAGGACTGTGAATGCGATTGACTTTTTCATGACGGGGGGATGGGGGTTCGATAACTTTAGCATGATTATGCAGTTTATTAATATTATGGGTGGATTCTTTTTTGTTGTTTTGGCTGTTCACAAGATTGTAGCTTTGATTGTTTGTAAGTTTACATTTTCTCAGTCTGCATATTACAAAACCTAACCTCTTTTATTGCCATTCTAAAACTTGATACCTATTATCAAAAGACGCCATCGCACTCTCCGTAAAAGCAGCCATGGCCCCCAAACAACACGAACACGTCGAAGGAACTGACTCCCCCATCGTCGATCTCACACCCAACAGCTATCTAGCGCTCGTCAAGGAAACGTTCCGGCCAAATCCAGAACTCATTTTATTGGCTATTGTGATTGCCCCCAAATACTTTTACGCTGGGTTTTTCGGTGGCGCTACCAAATGGGGTCCTGTTTCCATGGCGAATATTAGCGCGATGGGGAGTTGTTTGGGTGCTAATTTGTTGATGTGGAATCTCTTGTGTTGTGCTTTGAGTTGAGTACCCTTTCTCTTTTTTTATGTTTTACTTTTATTTTTTTAATTTAAATTTTTTTTTTTTTAATATTAAATGTTGACAAATTATAAAAACACCAGCAATCGCACCATTGGGACTCTTGATGGTTATCGCTGACGGCGGGAAATCACTCTCAAACTCATGGGTCCGCCACCGCCTTCCCGGCCGTTGCTACAATGGCTTCCGTGACTTGGTCGCCAAAAACAGTGGCAAAAGAATCATGAAAGATTACGCCGAAAACCGGCTCTTGAGTATCGTGGAAGGATTGATATCCGTCTTGTACTCCATATTCTATACAAAACAACATAACGAGGAGACGGAACTTCACTACAATGTTCGGATTCAGGAATTGGTTCAAGATAGTGTGTTTAGTGAGGTTGAATGTGTTCGTGCTTGTTTGTTTGTCGAGGATATTATTGAGAGGGTTGAAGGGGAGACTGATGATGCGTTGAAGAGGAAGCAAGAGATGTTGTGTACCGTTAGCTCGAGTGAGAACAAGGGTCTTGTTTTAAGATGGGGCGATGGAGGTGGTATTCACAAAAGCGACCTGCAAGATTTATGTTTCCGGAAGATGCAGCTGGGACCCTCGGTACCGGAACTGAATGCTCTTGAAACGGGACTGGCTGGGAAAGCAAAAGATGAGACTGAACGGCTTTTAAAGACACAGAGTGAAACCTCGGCTGTTCCTCAACTGGATTCTCTACGAGTTCTTGGAAATTCGGACAGAAAAGGGTCAGCCCTTCTGTCACCATGATCAATTTTTTTTTTAATTCAAGAAGATGCATGCTTTTTCTTTTTTTTTTTCTTTCTACTTTTGGTATTGGGTTCATGAATAGAATTATTTTATTTAGTTTATTGGAATTAAAAAAAGCATTAGGAGGAAATGTGTTTGAAAAGGAATTCTGCAAGATAGTCAATCGGATCCTAAATGAATCAAGTCAGCGGCAGAAGGGAAATAAGAAAGCTGCTATTGAGAATCGTCATTTTTTTTAGTTACCTCTGGGCGCACTTTGCATACTTCAATCAAGCCTGACGTCAGCGTTGGCATAACATGCTTCATAAGATAGTTTCGTAAAGGAACAGACTGAGCCTCTAAAACATCCTGTTCCTGCTTTCTAATTTCTTCCATTCTTACATTCTAATAAATTACCGTTTGTAAATGTTTTGAATAAGAAACCCAATGTTTTTTTGTCTCCTTCTTTTTTTGATGCAGGACTTACCCATTCAGCAACAGCCTTCACTTGGCGTTCTTCTTCTTCTTTCTCTTTCTTCTTCCTATCCTCTTCAGCCAAAGCCAATTCCGTTGCCTGAACTTATTTTGGTTAGTGGACTTTTATATGGAAGTGTCCTGCAATCACCTTGGCTTCCTCCGCGAGTCGCTTCTTTTCCTCCAATTGCTCAAGCGTTGGCCCATAGTTGTGAGGTTTTCCAATCTGTTTTGTCAAAATCTCCAAAACAGGCTCATAATCATTCGACGTGATGGCAACAGTGAATGGATGGATCTCAAGTTCATCAAAGTAGTTGAGAACAGTGTTTTCATCTGTATTTGCGGATCGAAATTCTTCAAGTCTGCGAATCAAAGCTTGCCAATAAAATGGGTTTCAATAAAGTTTTTTTTTAAAGCGATTTTAAGTTTAAAACCTTCTTCTGAATTTTTGGTGTCCACGGTCGCGGATTCAGGAAGATTCATCATTCGTTCTTTAATAAATTCGTCGGCTACTTCTAGAGTGATGACAAATTCTGGTGCTGTGACCTCGTCAATGTTTGTGACTTTATCATCTTTCATATCATCTTCGTTGGCTGCTCAAAAAGAAATAAAATGAGTTTGGCATTAGAAAAGAACTGAAGAAAGCCAAAAAAAAGTGGGGGTTCCCTGTACTCAACGTTTGTAAACATATGATGCTTCATCAATGGTTCCGGGATATCCATCAAGAATGTATCCTTGGTTTCTGCATGGCGTGCTTCGCAGTTTCTCCTTCAAAAAGTTCATGACATATTCTTCTGGGTACTTTCCATTGTTGTTTTTGAAGGCTTCCTTGATTTCGTCCAAAAGCTCCTTGTCTCCGTCAATGGCGTCATCTTCATCTGGAAGAAGATTGCCAGCGGCTCTACGTTCCTGTAATAATTCATATGTTTGAACGAACAACTAAGATTGATTTGGCCTACCAATCTTGCAATCGACTCCTTCACCACAGCATCCAATTCAAGATAATGAATATCGTAAAATTGTGCCAATTTTTGGGCGTAGAAAGTTTTCCCACTTGCAGGAGGCCCGTGGACTATAATTTTCAACGGACTCAAGCCACGTGCATCTTTATACTCTTGAATCAAATTGGGTAGATGTTCGATAATTCCTTGCTAAATGCAATACATCAGATGCTCATGAACAAGACCTCAAATGCATCTTTCTTTTCTCTTACCTCGTACTTCCATTCAAATGACATGTCCTTCACATGCCCTGGCTCAAGCCTTAGATTTACGAGAAGCATATCAAAGTCCGATTGAGGCAGATTCTTGTTGAGGAGAGCGGTTTCTTTAGGGACTTTTTTCACCCTTCCAGTTCCAAGTCCGTCACTAATGGCCTGTGTTGTTGAAATTATCAGAATTCCAGTGTCTGCGGATAGTGCTCGCCGAAATACCTTTGTAATTTCATAAAGCGTATTTTTTGATTCGTCGATGGCAAGAAGGTATTTGTTTTCTGGCTGGAATTCAACCACTTCCAAGATGATGTTTGAAAGATCATCCATGTGAATAGTTGGAAGCACATTGGACCCTTCTCCATAGCAAATTAGCTCCTCCTCGTTGTGCCATGCCGACTGGGGAAGAAATGAAAGTGTGAGGAGTTACTTACACAGACAAATCCAAACCTTTAAAATGTGGTGAAAGATTGAGTCCCCCGCATGATAGATAAGCCCAGCAGCAATAACATATGTCTTCAAAGAGCTTTTCTTCCCAAACTTCATGATGTTTTTTTCAATCTGAATGTGGTTTTTATAGTTTGGATGGGGCTTTCTTCGGCGATATTCGTCTTCTGCAAGGAACGCTTCCGGATCGTCTTGGTCTACTTTTGTTTTGGCCCATGTCATAATTGTAGACAAAGCAATGAAAGTTTTGGGTTTATCGAGGAATGTGTCTGAAAGCTCGGCCAAAGCTGAAAAGAATCTCAGTTGTTGAATATGCCACTAGTGACCAGGAGTATAACTAACTTTCAATCGCCCAAGATGCTTCTTCAAGAGTTTGACTCAAGTCGTAGATAATAACATCGCATTGTAGTAGCGTGTTTTTCAAAGCCTCCCTGTTTTCATTCTAAAACAAAAACCCATATTATTTCAAAATATACCCCCCAACATGCGCGGTGATGCGAACCCGAACAATGTCTTGGACCCAAGCAGGTTTAACTCCTCGAATTGCGAATTTCTCAATAGCTTCGCGTCTGGCGTGATCCCTCTTCTTATCGCCCGTTTCTTGCATTTCTCCAGGATTGCTAGGCGCAACAGGGTACCCGCGTTCAGGGCTCAGGGTTCCCACGATGCGGTACTTTTCCTTCTCCTTCTTTTCTTCCTTCTTTTCACCATCTTCATCACCCCCGCCGCCGGCTTCCTCTTCTTCTAAGTCTGGTTCCTTTCTCGATCCAACTACAGTTGATGCTAAAAGTCTTGAGAAATTGTATCCGACGGGCGAATCAACGTTGCTAATGAAGCAGCGCATCTTTTGTTTTTTGTTATTCTTCTTTGGAATAAAAAAAAAGTGACAATTCCTCTGGGAAAGGGCAGAAAATCCACAACATCTACCTTCGCCAGCTCGCTCCACCATTTGCCATCCCGCTAAGAATCGATCCCACCATAAAAAAATATAACAGCTGTAAAATCTATCCGGGAAGGGGAGAGGGAAATGTTCCCAGTCATTCAAACACGCGAAAGTACATATCGACCGTCTCAAACTGCGTTCGGCCTCTTCCAGGAAGAAAACAGCAATGACAATGATACTCGCAATGGATTTGATCGATTCAGTCTTTACAATGGAGGCAGTCATCAGCCTCAAGCGAGAGCAAGCACGGCTCCACCATTATTCCCGATATCGCAAATGTCCTTCTCAAACTTGCTTTCAACGGGTCCTAGCACACCATGGCTAACTACGGCACTTAGTGAAGCAACAATGAAACAGAATCGGAGAATGGTTGCATTACTGGCGTTGATGAAAAGCGCAGATCGTGCAGAACGCGGTGGATCTGGAAATGGCGGGAATGATTGGTGGAGGAGATGATGAAGGGGACGAGCAAGGCAACGGTGATGATGAGGCTTTTGGGTACATGGACAGACAGGTAAAGTTCGACAGGAGTTTCACAGAAATAATGAAACTGCTAGGTTAGTAAATGGTCCAAATCTGACAATTGAAGTAAATATACTGACTTTATTG
>JAIVFH010000522.1:0-16278 GCA_025765595.1 Obelidium mucronatum
GCAACATCTGCAATCAAAATCGTTTTATATTCAAGTCCTTATTATAGTGTCAACCTTGATGGCCTTAGCCATCACGAATACCAACTTTGTGCTGGCATTTCAGTTGTTGAACACGTCGACCAATGGGTTGAATACTCTGAAATTGCTCCATAGCCGCGAATATTACGCATCAATGCTTTTTAGGCGAATTAGACAGCTGCAAACAGCTTCAGCAGAGAACAACAGTGTTAAATTTGCCGCCACACAAGTTCAACTGCAAGAAGAGATGTTAAACTTAACATCGACAATTCAAACTCTCTTTGCGACTAGAGATATGCGATCAGTATGGTTCTTAAACCATACTATAACCTTTTTCACTCATTTTGTTATCAGGAGAATAATTTGTATTACACAACCCCATCAGTTGTTGGCTACCGGTCTCATTACCCGTTAACAGATGAGATATTCCCTGTAAATGTTTCACTCATGGAATACACCTCGGTAAGCGCGAAGTGATTACAGCATCACTATACTGACAATCTGAATAGATGTTCTCCAATTCGGGGTTGTATGTTGCCAATGCATCATTCTCAACTTTTAACAACAGCCACCAAAATTTGAATGTTCGATGGGGTAAATTTCAATCTATTTATAAGTTGTATTTTCTAAGTTGAAAGCAGCTCTCGATAACTTCTGGCCGTCGCAGCATGGTCCATTTGAATATAGTATGGATGTCTTGTATTTCGATACTTTTGACGCGGATATGGCCAACGCCCATCGTACAATCTACGCCCTGACAGGTTTCACTTCCTTTTCTAATTGATGCCCGAAATTCTGAAGTCCAAAACACAGGAATTCATGTGTTTATAATATTTCTGTTCTTGTTTGTACTTGATCGAAGTGTGCGGACATTCTTGACCAATCAGCGGCATTCCCTGAACATTTTTCGGTCAATACCAAATGCAATAATCAAGGTTCGCTAAATCTATAGCTCCCCTGTTTCGTTTTCAATCAATCTAATTATCCAAAAACAGGAAATCATAGAGGTGGGGTTGATCCTGAAAGAATTTTTAAAAAAATGAGTCTGCTGATGACGAGAAAACAGCGCCTGTCGGAAGCCGACAATGGAGATGTGTTTAGCAACAGTATCGTCAAACAATCACAACTTGCAAGTAACTCAAAATCAGTTCAAACGTCGTCGGCACTATTTCGAATTCAATATGCTCTCTATGCCGTGTGCATGTCGATCTTGACAATCACGTTTGCATACGTGAACATCTCCTCCGTGAACACTATTGGCCAGAATTTTGTTATTTTGGATCAAGCTGGAGATATGCAAACTTTTCAATTACGGCTGATTATTCTTGCAGAGGTAAAGAATCCATAATTTCCCGTTTTTTTTCCGCACTGAATCACCACCCCACTTCTTTTAGGAACTTGTCAATATAGACTTGAAAACGTGGGTGTCTGAAAAATATATTAGAGAAAACTATCTCACCGAATTCGAGCGATTATCACAAGTATATCATTCCACCAAGTTCGGTGACACTGACCGAAAATATCCTTCGCCGAGTTACAACTTGTAAGCAAAGAAAAGAGACATAATAGACATATATAGGTTCATTAAGTGGTTGATCCCTCCATTTAATTGACAAGCAGCTACACACCTGAGCTTCTGTGGCTTATTGAAGGCGAATCTTGTTTGCCGTACAATAAAGATGCTTGTAAAGCCGAGAATCGGAAATGGGATTATTCTATTGGGTACACCCCTAATGCAGTTGGTTTAGGTATGTGTGTGTGTGCGTGCATGCATACAGCAGTTTGGCTGAATCAGAAAACTCAAGGATTACTTCACTTGACCGATTACACCATGAGCCTCCACATGGATCTGGCACACTACTGCGAAACAGGGCCATTCAAACCACCATCCGAATCCCTCCAATTTTTCGAGAAAGTTCTCGAATGGGATTACTTGGACGGTTGGCATCACATTGAAGAGCATTCCTATGTCGAAACAATCGGGATGTTGAAAAATTCAGTTAATTTGAATATTGCAATATTCGTGTTGGAGATGGTTTTGGTGTTTTTTGGACAGTTTTTGGTTGTTTCAAGGATGATGAGTTGAGTTTTTTTTATTTTTATTTTTATTTTTTTGCCTTCTATAGAAGGGACTTTGAATTTAAAACCTTTCCATAACACAATCGTTATAAGGCAACTTCAGGTTCACTGACCAATGCATATTTGATTTATTAAATCGACTCCCTCCACAAGTCAAGAACGTTCCCGAAATCGCCGAGCTCCTTGTGCACAATGGAATCATGGCGAAACCGAAAAATGGTACCAATCAGGTGGAGGAGGATAATAACAAAGATACGGAATCGAAGCCCCGTAGCTCTGTGACAAATCAGCTTTTCAGTGTGATTACTTTTGGGGGTTCACGAGGAGATTATAATAACGAAAAGGCGGACAGAAAAGTCAGCTTCATATCTCCTAGAATATCTGTTGCAGGAAATACCAACTCTGTCGCGGAATCTCGACAGTTTCCTCGAGCGTCTCGCTCAATGCCTTTTTCAACGTCTGTTTGATATTTAATATTTAAAAATAAAAAGTAAGGAGTATTTAAAAAATTGTATTAAGCTTGTTGTTGTTGTTGTTGTTGTTGTTGTTGTTGTTGTTGTTGTTGTTGTTGTTGTTGTTGTTGTTGTTGTTGTTGTTGTTGTTGTTGTTGTTGTTGTTGTTGTTGTTGTTGTGGTACTACACATGTGGCTTTTTTTTTTTTTTTTTTTTTTTTTTATATTGCTCATAATTATGCCTTTCTATCACAAAGACGAGTTGGACAATGCAATCAATGCAGAACGCGCTCCAAGACGACCAAAACATAGCAGAACGCCTTCCACGGCGATAACAGCAGCTTCTGCAGGATATAAACCGCTGGAATCAACAGGCCCTGGGTGGATGGTGGGAGACGGGGTTGTCGGATATATCGCTTGGTTGGATGGTGGAATGTGCGAGGAGGGCTGGGTTGGAAGTTCGCGATTTGGAAGATTTTGATGAGGCGTTTTCACCATTTATGATTGGGATGGACAGGAATTATTATCTTGGGCGTAAAAAAGCAGTGCTTCATGATTATTTCGACAAGTTTCCAAGTGGGGAGAGTCCGATGGGAAGGCGAGTGCCGAGAGACTTGAAGCATTACATGAATGAAGAAAAGTTTGGCAAGAGTGCCCTTCATTCATCAGTCTTGACTGCTTTAAAAGAGCATGCTTTGCCGCAGAACTTGAAAGACCTAGGATTGAGATTGCATGGTTCCGAAAGGGTTATATCGCGTTGCGAAGTGCGAGATCAATGAAATAAAGACGATTAAGAAATTCGAGGCACTTATATATATATATTTACAATAATAATTATAGGTATGAGACATATGAAGTTACAGCAAGTTTGAAATAAATTAAAGCGTCGATTCCTTTTTCCGCCCCAACGCAGGTAGTGAGGATGTGAATCCAGAAACAGAAAATCTGCTCTGTGAGCGGTTTCCCATAGCTTTTGATTCTTGTCGACTCTTGGCAGTTTTGGATCTTTCTAAAGAAGCAGCATTCGCGCTCAAGCTTCTGAAAAGATTTACGGATGGCTGGCTTTTAGAATAGCGATTTGACGCAGGTGGCGCTTTTGGCAATGAATCTCTCACACTCCTTTTGGGAGGTGTAGTGCTCTTGATGCCACGACCAGGGAGACTCCACCATGGTCTGTTGTTCAAAGACTCGACTTTTCCTATAGAGGTAATTTATAAAAAAGAAAGAGTCAACTATCTCAAACGCCAATAGATATTTACCATCATCAGGAGCAAATATCTGTTCAGTCAACAAGCTCTTGTCCTTTTTCTGGGAAATAGGATTAAAAGAGGCAACAGGTTTCTTTGATCCAGGAGAAAAATTGGTTGTTGGAGTTGTTGAGGCAGAACGGCTTGGGGTTGGAAGGGTGGGTCGCACAAAGGACTGTAATGGGGTAGAAGATGATTAGATATCTGATTCTCGTCCCTGCTGATGGAATGAAACGCGTAATACCGAAGAGGAAGAAGGGGTGCGCTTTTGTGCCTTTGCCTTGCTGCCGCCTCTGAACATTCCAACGCCGCCGGTTCTCTTGCCTCTGTTTCTGTCGAGCGACGCTGTTCCAATCAGACCCGCGTCAAACTCATCGCCGCCGTTCTCTTCGGCGCCAAAGTCTTCTGGCTCCATGAACAGCTGCAGTCTGTTTTTCCTGTTTTGTTCCTGCTGGCGCTCGAACGCGTCGGCATCGAGGTCGTTGAAGAATGTGTTTGAGGCTGAAGCAGAAGAATTGCGGGGCAGCGAGAGAGAGTGTGAGAGTGAGTGTGCTTGGCTTGAGCCAGACTGTGAATACGCCTGGACCACTTCGTCGTCGTCGAACGCCAGCGCCCACGGGTCTCTCTTTGCGCCTTCGCGCATAATCGCCTGCGTGTCCGCCGAGAAGGCGCGCTGCGGAATGTGCGCAGTGAACTCCGAAGAAGTCCGCAAAGAACCAAACGAATCAGTGGCCGCTGGCTGTAGCTGTGCTGGAGACGCGCTTCGCCACGCGCTGCGCTCTTTGCGGTGGCTGGAACGCGTCGGCGGGGAAGGGGAAGGGGAAGGGGAAGAGGCAAGCATTTGAAGCCAGGAAGAAAGAAATTAAAAAAGATTCAAAGAGATATGGATGCTGCGGCTTTCGTCCAGGGAATCTATGATGCGTGCGCCCTGCCGTCGGTCCTCATAACAATATACGGGTACTGTCTGCTGCTGCTGCTGTTTGCACTATATCAACAAACCAGAGTCTTGACTGTGACTTTCACAAAAAACCTGTATACAGCTCAAAGACTATCCAAACTGCTCTCTTCAAATGCATTGTCCTCAATGGCTTCATATTCTTGGGCTCAATACTCCTCATGGATAATCTTCTTGTTCCCTTCTTTTCGTACTGCTCCGCAGCATTCCTCAACAACCCTCACTCAACAAGCGTCGCCCCCGTAAACACATCACAACTGCATCAATTCAATAGCTTAAGCGAAGCATGGAGTTTTTGGCTTGGAGCATTTCTATGGAAGCTGTATTATGTTCTTTGGATATACCCGCTCTACGTCACATCTTTTGTCTTGAACACATTCTGGTATCAAGCCATTGCTGATAGAGCATATGAAATTGTATACGGAAAACCGACTCAATCCCCTCAGACATATGACTGGTTCCTCAAGAGAGTTTCAACCGATATATACAGAGGCTTGCTTCTCTTGAACTATATCATTTTGACTTTTATCGCACACAGTGTCATTCCATGGCCATTTGGTTCCATTTTCAGTTTCATTCTCTTTTCGTTTCTTGTCGCGTTTGTTTCTTTTTTTGAGCTTAAGTTTCTCTTCTCGATCACGCATGGCTTTGGTCATGAGAGGTGCTCCGTCTTGGATTTGTTTGGCTTTGTTTTTGGAGGACATGTAGGCGAGTTTGAGTTCAGTGGATGATAGCTGGAAGAATGTATCTGGTAATTGAACTGAATAGGTGGTTTTGTGCAAGTTCAATTAGTTCGTGACAAGTTAAAAAAAAACGGGGACACTCAACTGTTCATGGGTCCATCGATATCTGCAGGAGGAGCAGAAAACACCTTGATGCCGCGATCAAATTCGCCGTTTTCCAATTCAACTGAATAATCCTCTACTTTCCCCTCTCCCTCCCCAACGCCAGCAGGGGTCTCTTTCTTTGCTACCACTGCCGACGCAGCAGCTGTAGCTTTTTTAGAAGCGGGCTGACTGACAGCGGCAGCGGCAGCGGGAACAAAATCCTTCACCCCATCCACGCCAACCCAATCCGCATCCACCTCCGCCCTCACATCCTCGAAAGAAACAGCCGGATCCAATCTCCACAACAACCGAACAAGCGCATTCCCACCCCCACGCAAGCCAGCCCCTTCAAGCGTCGTTTCCTTCAAACTCTTGAACGTGCCGTATTCCTTGTTACTCAAAATCAACAACGGGAACGCGTAGACGAGCGGTTTCTGGGATTGAGATAATTTTTTGGAAGCTTCGCTGATGGCTTGGAGAGGTTTCGGGAGGGTGGAGGAAGGAGGGGTTATAGGTGGGGGTTGTTGGTTTTTTGTGAGGGTGAGGGTTGGGTCTTGGGATTCCAAGGTTTTGAGGAGGGACCAGAGGGTTGTTGAGGGTGGGAATTTTTTAATGATTCGTGGGCCTTCTTGGACTTGGAGGGCTATGGTTATGAGGAGGGGTTGGGTTGTTGGTGTTGTGGTTGGTAATGAGGGCGAGACGGATAGTTGTGGATCTGTTGGCGTTGAGGACACCGATGAATTCGTTGGTTGCTTTGATTGTGAGGGTACTGAGGTTTGGGGAGTTGATGGCTTTGCAGTTGTGGAGGATGGGACAAGCAATAGTTTAGCACCGGCGGGAAGGTTGGCGAAACGGACGGAAAGAGAGAGATCGAGAGTCGCTTTTCCATGCCTATTATTTTTTTGCGCATGTTAGTAATAGGTCGGGGGTTGAGGTTTGAATTACTTCAGAACATAGACAGAGGTTGGATTTCCAAGCTTATCGATCGCAGACTTCAGGACATCGTTCAATGGCATTGCAGGCGTTGTTTTGATGACTGTCTTTTTGGACGGAAATGATCCTTCTAGTTCAACAGTAACTTGAGAAGCCATTTTCGCGGATGGTTATTGTTTCCAACAAAATACGTGGCTCTCCCTTCCACTTTATTGAATTTGAATATCTGCCAACATCAACATGAGTTTTACACAAACTAGTTAATTCTCGTGGAGTTTTTCTTTTTCGCTATGCAGGTCATAGAGCATTGGAGGGATTGAAGCTGGCCGCTAAACCTGGAACCAAGCTTGAAGCTTCGCATGCTTATGCTGCTCGACACGAAACTCGTCGCGTCCATCATCAGAGTCTGGGCTTTTTCTTGAGTTCAGGACAAAATTTCTCGTCGAGATGAGAGGCGAACTCATCAAAACGCAGCTACATGCACTGGTACGCGATTGATCGACCGGCGTGTTAATGCCATTTAATATTCCAAACTTGGGATTCCTAGATCTGCAAGTCTTTCACGCATCAGAAAAGGCAGGTTGTCAGCAACGTCTTTTGCGTCAGCCTCTGTCCGATCCTGATGACTCTGACTTGCGCCATGATCGGACAAGTTGTTCAAAACATTCTCGTTAAGATGTCTGGTCCTCCAAAGGGTAAATGCTTTTTAGATTGCTGTTGATCACCAATAGTTTGTTCTTCCAGATATTCTATTTTGCTCCAATGTGAACGCGCTGGACTCTCAATTGAATTGGCCGATTACGGATTTATCCAGCAGTCTTTTACCTCAAACGGATGCCTCGTCTGTTCCTGGTGCTCGCTCTGCTGTAACGCATGTCAACTTTCTCAGCTTTTTCGACTTTACGGCTGCCTCTGGAACTACAACTGGATACTCATTGAAATCCATCAAACCATGCGTATATCACTTGGGCAAGAGATATTCGAAATTCAAAAACTCGCCGTATTCGATGGACCCGCTTCTTGAACCGTCGACAACAATTCTCGAATCTGACTCGACGTACCAGGCTCAGCCGTTGGGTGGCTTCTTTAGCTCAAATGCAATCAGTTATTTAGCAAAGCAATTGATAACTGGTCAATTGAATGAAGCCTTTTTGGTTGGCGTTTCTTCGGGTGTTGTTGATATTCTTGGGGAAAACACGGACCATCGACCAGTCAAATTTTCGGCCACCGGGTTTTCATTGAATCAGAAAATTGTTCCCGCTCTTGGGTTCTTGCCCATGAATTCCACGATGGGCATTTTGGAAACGATTGAGCCTCGGTTTCGACTTGATTTGGATCCGTTTCGTGAGCTGTTGACTGGGTTCAAGCAAGTTCCGTCGTTTGTTAAAGTAACTCTATTGCTCTCTCTATTTCAATCGAAAATGGATTAATATTTTTTTTTATTAAAGGTGACAAATTCAGATTATGGAATGGATGGCAAGCTTGCTGAACTGATCAAGTCGGCGCTGATTAATGTGACGGCAGTGGATACAAGTGCACTGCTTACACCTAATCCATCAATCATGGATGTGCTGTATTTCTTTGTGAATGTATCGCAATCAATCGTCAACCTTCCGTTTGGAGGGATCCTCTTCACGCAACTGAACCAATCAACATCAAACTACAAATATTCATTCCACATTGGAACCGACTCAAAACTCGAAGCAATCGCGGCTTTCCCAGAGCCGGATTTTCGATCTGTTTTGGTTCAAGCTCAACTCTCAAATGCCTTTTTGAGGAGTAGTTCAAAGGATCTTTCTGAAGCTGTGATTACTCAGTCAATCAGAGCGTTTCCAATTCTATATTCTACGGGGTTGAAGCTGCCGCTAGATGGATTTATCGGGCAGATTTTGTATCCTTTCGGGGTTTCCTTCTTGTTGCCGCTTTTTGCCGTTGAGCTTGTTTGGGAAAAGGAAACAAAGGTGTAGTAATATTTTCAAATATGGAATCGCTATGATTTACGCTAATCTTTTCTTTTTACTGAAGATTGTGGCGATGATGAAGATTGTAGGTTTGACTTTGCAGGTAATCAAGGCTTATTAATTTGTTTATTTTTCAGAATGGGATCAAAACTTGGATCTACTCCCTGTCTCAATTTATTTCATTTTTTGTTATCTATGCTATTTCTGCAACTGTATGTATATATCTTGCCATTTTTGACAAGAACCAATGACAAATATTTTGATCTCAGGTTTTTGCGGTTTCTGGATATTCCTTCAAGCTTCAAATATTCACAATGGTTAGCTAAAATTCTCATTTAATTCACTAATACTACTCATATACTTTTTGGTAGACATCTCCAGGAGTACTGTTTGTTTTGCTTCTGGTTTGGGGTCTAGTCCAAATATCAATGAGTTTCGTTATTGCGTCAGTATGTCAACGCAGCAGTATGGCATTAGGTAACTTAGTAAAGATGATTCCTTTTTTGACATGAGATTCTTTTTTTTTGTTTAACAGCTTCATCCTTTTTGATTGTGTTGTTGAGTGTTGTGGCGTCCATCTCACTGAACTCCCTATATCCGCTGGTGGAGAGCCTTCCAGGATACTATTTAGCATGGCCGCCTTTTGCATTTATTCGAGCTATATCTGTTGTAAATCAGTAAGCCAAAAAACAAAACGCAGGGCTTGAGAATCAACAGGAGATATTAATTTCGTTTTTTTTCGTGCAGAAAATCATATTCAGCATCGCCTTATACACTATCAAATCTACAAGGAAATAATCAAGTCTTGAAATGTGTCTACTATTTATTGGCAGCGTCGGTTGTCTTGCAATTAACTGCATCCTACTTGGAAACAATCATTCCATCTAATCTTGGTGTTACCTATCCTTGGCATTGGCCAATCAGTTTTTGCATAAAAAAAGCTATACAATATTCCACCGGGGAAAAGCCCCCACAGAGTATCACCCAAGAAATCAAACAATGTGAATCCACAACGCTGAGCATCAACAGTAACCTAGAAGGCTCGGATGTTCTTGAAGAACAGCACCGTGTCTCACGCAGTAAAAACCAGCTTATTCAGTTATGCCCTTTGGTTGTCCATAATCTCAAGAAGAATTACCCTGGATTGGATACAAGCAGTAAGCAAAAACGGGAAATCAAGATGGCGTTGAATGGGGTTTCATTTGCAGTTGAAAAGGGTGTGGTTTTTGGACTACTTGGGTAAGTACTTGAGTCTTTTGGCAAACACGTGTGCTTAAAGTATACCGTAAACCAGGCCCAATGGGGCAGGAAAGTCAACACTTATGTCAATTTTGACAGGCGTTACCCAGAAAACGAGTGGAAATGCGTGGATTGATGGTTTGGATTTGGATTCTATGGATGACATTCAAACAAGGATTGGTATTTGCCCACAGGTGTGTTTTGTTGGTTGTGGCATAACAGTTGATTTGAACTGCTTATTGATTTAGGATGACATTTTATGGAATGATTTAACAGTCTATGAGCATCTACTCTTTTACAGTCGACTGAAAGGAATGAAAGCAAACCAGAAAGAAGCAATAATTACACTCATGCACAATATGAGATTGAACCACTTGGCTACTAGGACTGCCAGGTATCTTTCAGGGGGTGAGAAACGGAGGCTGTCAATAGCAATGGCAATGGCTGGAAATCCCAAGCTTATATTCCTGGATGAACCAACAGTTAATTTTTATACATCTATTATTCTGAGTTTTAAGTTAAAGCTTGGCATAGACTGGCTTGGATCCAGAAGTGCGGCGTCAGATTTGGGGAATTATTAAAGAAGCAAGGAAAGGGAGAACAATAATTTTGGTGAGTTGTACTGTACACGCAACAGTGAAATGTTTTCTTTGACTATTTTGCTCTTTTGCGTATCCCAGACCACTCACGCAATGGAAGAAGCAGATGTCTGTTGCAACAGAATAGGAATCATGCTGCAAGGAAATTTGAAATGCATAGGACCACATACAAAACTGAAGCAAATTTATGGAAATGGATTCAGATTAAGCTTTTCAGTATTGAATGGATTCTCTACGGAACAGGCAACAAATTTTGTGGAGGCTGCTCTTCCTGATGATTGGGTTCTTGTTGAATCCATCAATTCGCATCACATTTATGAGTTCTCTCCCAAAAAGGGAGATGTGTTTCGCATCATGACTGTTTTGGAAGAGTCCGCTGCCCACTTTGGGATCATTGACTGGTATGTTTTTGTGTTTCCATGTTTTCATTACAGTCTCTCAGTTTGCATAAATTCAAAACAGGGATATAAGTCAAACAACCCTTGAGAACATATTTTTAAAGCTTGTTTCAAATGATGCAGTTCAAAGTTAAAATAAAGTGAATACATGGTGTTGCCTGAGGAATTTCATTCACTGAATGTATGGATGAGGATCCTGGAACGTATATGCCAATCAAAGCGACATGACCCAACGTT
This sequence comes from Obelidium mucronatum, assembly GCA_025765595.1. NCBI lineage: Eukaryota > Fungi > Chytridiomycota > Chytridiomycetes > Chytridiales > Chytriomycetaceae > Obelidium > Obelidium mucronatum. Next base: position 10,946 of record JAIVFH010000522.1, read on the forward strand.
CCCACCCAAAACCTCAACACCACCAATGTTCCCCTTCCCTTTTCACCCGAGAAAAGCTTTCCAGGTAAGGGTAAGCCTGATACGGGGATCGAACCCGTGACCACCCGCTTAAAAGGCGGGTGCTCTAAACCACTGAGCTAATCGGGCTTGCTATCGAAGTAAGGTTTAGCTGATTAGATTCTTCAAATTCGCAGCCACTGACAGCCGCACGAAAACGCCAAACAAACAAACAAAAAACGCGCTCGAGCAAATGGACGCCCGCCCCCGCCGCAGCGCACCCAGCTCGCCGCCGCACGCGTTTCCCGGCGCGCCGCCGCCGCCGCCGTCGCCGCTGTTTCTCGGCGCCGCGCACTCGGCGGCGCACTCGCCGTCGCCGTCGCCGCGCGCGCGCTCGCGCAGTCCGCACAACAACAACACGCTGCTCGCGATTCCGCCGACGCAGAACGCGTACAGCTTGAGCACTCAAAATATGCCCTGTCTGCCAAAGATGAGTCATCCGGCGGGACAAGCCCTGTACATGCCGCAGTACATGCCGAGTGTGCAGCAGCAGTATGGCGGGTACCAGCAGCCACAACAACAGTATCAACAACAGCAACTATATCAACAACAATATCAACAACAATATCAACAACAATATCAACAACAACAACTTCAGCAGCAGCAGATGTACTATGCATCACCGCCACCTCCACTTCATTCTCCCCCAATACAGCCATACAAACCTCAACCAACATTCATGTCAAACTTTTTCGAATCGCTGACCCCCTTCATCCAATCCACTGCAGCCGCTGCCGCCGCCGCCGAATTCAGACACAAGACCATCAAAACTGTGGAATTAACAGCTTTGGGGAATTTCGTGATTGATATTCCGGTTCCTGAAAAAGTTCTTGCGTATGGTAGAGGGACGCGTTCTTCTGGGCATTGCACAAATTCAGGTGTGCCGGCGCGAGCGTGGGGAAGCAATGACACGGTTATTGCGGGCTCAAGTGACCTAGACGATAAATATGACGCTGATCCTGTGGACGCCAGTGGCAGTGGCGGTGGGGGATGTGATTGGGTTCCTTCAAGGAGCGGCTGCCGCGTTTTTCGGGATTCCTGGAAATGTTTCGGCTGCAAATAATGGATTTGGTAATGATCCTGAAGATCCAATTTCAGTAGTGAAGGAGAGCAATCGGTCTGTGAGAAATCTTGCCACTCCTTCGATTGTAGATGATGAAAGAGAGTTTACGCATTTAAGATGTAAGTATATTCCCTTTTTTTATTTTACTGCTTCTCCTCTTTATTAATCTGCGCCACCTCGCCGTTCCTAGATACGGCAGCCACCTGTGATGCAAACGAATTTGTCGGAAAGGGATACCGTCTCCGTACACAAGAACTTGACAGAAAAACTGAACTCTTTATCGTCATAACAATGTACAAGTTAAGTAACCCTCCCCCAAAGCATCAACAAGTTGCAGAGCATTAATTCAACCTCCCAACCAAACAGCGAAGACGAACACTTGTTTACGAAAACCTGGAAATCAGTCGTCCGAAACATTGCCTACCTCTGCTCAAAACGCCGATCGTCCGTGTGGGGGCCGGACGGCTGGAAAAAGGTGGTTGTCTGCGTCGTGGCTGACGGACGCGAGAAAATCCATAAACGAACACTCACAGTCTTGGGGAATCATGGGCGCCTACCAGGACGGAATCGTTCAAGACAAGTGTGAATGGTGTACCGACGACAGCGCATATATTCGAGTATACCACGCAAGTCCTTGTCGAGCCGAATCACGAGCAATCCATCAAGGGTGCCAAAGACTTTCGTGTCAATGAAATGTTTGGTGGTGCGGGGTTACCCCCCGTACAAGTCATATTCTGTCCTCAAAGAGCGGAATGCGAAAAAAATCAACTCGCATCGTTGGTTCTTTAACGCGTTTGGAAGCTTGTTGAAACCGGAAGTCTGTGTTTTACTGGATGTCGGGACGAAAGCCAACGGATAAAAGCATTTATCACTTGTGGAAAGCGTTTCCATCGGAATCCAAACGTTGGTGGAGCATGTGGCGAGATTTACGCTGAGCTCGGACTTGGGTGGGGCAAGTTGTGGAACCCACTTGTGGCGGCCCAGAATTTCGAATACAAGTTGAGTCTGTCTCTTGACTGAGAGCGAGCTGTTTTACTTACCCTGTATACATATTTTTTAGAATATCAAATATTCTAGACAAACCATTTGAATCATGTTTCGGCTTCATCTCTGTCCTCCCAGGCGCCTTCTCCGCATACAGATTCAAAGCCCTCCAAAACGACGACAAGGGAATCGGCCCCCTCGAAAAATACTTTATGGGCGAAACCTTACACGACGGAGGCGACATATCCAAAGCAAACATGTACCTTGCCGAAGACCGAATCCTCTGCTTTGAACTCGTGAGTAAACGTGGGCAAGCATGGGTTTTGAAATACGTGCGACGCGCGAAGGCGGAAACGGATGTTCCTGATACAGTGCCTGAATTCATTAGTCAGCGACGGAGGTGGTTGAATGGGTCGTTTTTCGCAGGTGTTCATGCGTTGGTGAATTGTCATCAGATTGTGATTCGATCGGATCATGCGTTGGGGAAGAAATTCATGTTTATGGTTCAGTCCTTGTATAATCTTAGTGAATTTGATCTTTAATTGGTTTTCGTTGGGGAACATGTATCTTATATTTGGTGAGTTAATTTCTTGGATTGTATGTAAACTAGTGTTTTTTTTTCTTAATCAATTCTGCTCGAACAGTGTTTATGGGAAATAGTGTTGTAAATAATGAAAGAATCAAGGCTGGATTCACCTTGGATCCTTTCCAAGGGTAAGATTGTTTTTAGGCTGTTTTTTTTTGTAGTTCAAAGTTATCTCATGAAACCATAATTCAAACTCCACCAGATACGGAATCCCGATATTCATGGCATTCAAGCAACTCTACCTATTTGCAATCATTCTCGTATTCCTCTCAAGCCTTGGAAACCGCCCACAAGGCTCAAAAGCCCTCTACACAGCCTGCTTCCTCCTCTTTGCCGTCATAATGGCCGCGCTCCTCTACATTACGGGATACAGCATCTACTACACGATCCCACGAACAACCGACGACTGGAACAGAATGTTTGATTCGGCTGTAGAAGCGCCCATCATCATCAACATGTTGGTTTCCTTGGTATGCACGTATGGAGTCTATTTTCTGTCGAGTTTCTTGTTTGCGGATCCGTGGCATATGGTTACGTCCATGGTTCAGTATTTGTTGATGATGCCGTCGTTTATTAATATTCTGATGGTTTATGCATGTAAGAGTTTCCTTCAAATGATTTATCTTGGGCGTTCTATATTGCAAAAAGTATTCTAATGAATCATGTCACAAAAAAAATATTTCACTTTACAGTTTGCAACATCCACGACGTTTCATGGGGAACCAAAGGAGACAACAACAAACCCGTCGACACGGCGCCGGTCCTGATTAATAAATCCAGCACCACTGGGAAAGCAATCTGCACGACGGATTTACCCACAAACCAATGCGATATCGACGCGCTCTATGAGAAACTGATTTCCGATCTCTCAACGAAACCTGCCGCCCCGGAAAAAAGGGGATTGTTTGGATGGTTTAATTCCAAGAAACCGCCACCGAATCGAGAAGATTTCTTTAAACTCTTTAGGACGCGGGTTGTCTTGCTTTGGTTGAGTAGTAATGCTGTTTTGATTATGGTCATGACGACGGAAGATATCGCCAAATATTTGAATGTGTATCCGAATAGTCCAGATAATCCATATGTAGTTGTTATTTTGTATTCTGTTGCGGCCTTGTCGGTGTTGCGGTTTATTGGGTCGTGCATGTATCTGATTCTACCTTGAGAAACTGCAATAGATTTCAATTATCCAATAAATAATAGCATTTATTATTAATATGCAAAAAAATTGATGCAAAAACTAAATACATAAAAGAAAGGTCTCAAATCTCCACTGAATACACACTATTCTTACTCGCCAAAAAGACAATCTTCTTGTTATTAATGACGCTATTAAACTTTCCAAACAGGAACGATCCATCAGTGTTTGTATAAGTCAATGTAACGTTTTTGGGTAGCGATTTTGGAATCCCACTTAGATTCAAAGTCACTGTTCGCGACGTGCTATACGAAACCACAACAAACTTGTCTAAATAAATCGAGGCGTTAAAATCGATCATTGCAGAAGAATGATGAAAAATAATATATACAAACATTTTTTGGTTCTTGGAGTATACGCCAAAACAACATTTGAATGCCCACTAGTTCAAAATCTCATCCCCTGGTCGAATAAACCGCGTAAACTGAGCAAAAACAAAGTATTTTGATGTAATGTCGGTAATCACAGCACGAGCAGGGTCGGTCGGCGTAGATCCAAAGTTGCTAGCGTACAGCATTCCCCAGACTTGACGTTCGAGGACTTGCCAATATACCCACTGCCGACGCTTGCATCACAGTTCATGTCGTTTAAAATCGCAGTGGCCATATTAATTCCTCTGTTGTCAGCATCTATTAAAAAGAGGAAAATAATTTTAAATCAGTAGTAGTTTTGGTGCTTGAAACTGACACTGCTCACCTCCATACTCAGACATCCACAATGGAATATTACCAACAGCCATATTAAGCTTCCCTACGGGCATTGTTATTGTTTTGGTACCCATGCACATTAAACTGCTCAACAATCGGCAACACAGCCATCCAAATTCGCATACGCCACATCAGCATTATTCTCCTCCGAGCCCGAAACTTTCACGTTCGTCAAAGTTGAATGCATTCAACTGAGTCCTCAAGTTTTTCATGAGTGTAACCTTGTCAGTCTTGTTGGGCACGTTGTCTCCTTCTTGCGTGATTTCAGGGTAGTTCCACCACCCGCTTGATGGTTTCATTCAAGATGGATACAGAGGTTACGTTGATTTTCCAGTCCTTGATGGCGTGGTTCACGACTGTTGCAATGTATTGCGGGTACTGCGTAAACGCGTCTTCTGTGAGGTTACCACCAAGACTGCTTTTTTGCGTGGTCATCCACCACCTTGAAATGTTTCGATTTTAAGAAAAAGAAAGGGAAGAAGGACGAAGAAAGAAGAAAGAAAACTCATATTCCTCTTACATTGGCGCATTCGAAAAGAACTCCACAACATTCACCCACCTCTCGAAACGCGCTTTCAACATACTCCTCTGATTCGAATCCCGTGACCAATCCCAATTCACAGAATCATTTGAAATCCCATTCACCCAATACCCTTCGACCAACTTGGACCACTCCAAACCCGCCGCCGTTGGCGAAACCCCACCGGTATAGTACTCCGTGACGCCCGGGAAATCCCCTGC
>JAIVFH010000523.1:0-16250 GCA_025765595.1 Obelidium mucronatum
TGATCATTTTTGTACCATTACGAGGGCGACGGAACATCCGATTGATCCAAAGATGGCAATGATCGTTCCAGTTGTCATTAGCTTCTCAGAATCTTTTGGTTGGAGCTGCTTCAACTCCTTTTCCTTTTCAAGAAGCGTCGTCGACGTAATCGACTGGAGGTCACTTTTGCTACCGATGCCAGGGTCGCTTGTATTGACACTTGTGTATGACATCAAATTGATTTATGCCAGTTTATTTTTGGATGTGGAAATATCACATAGTACGTATCTTCCATATTGGTATTTGGTTTATGTACAAGTAAGATGATTCGCTTTGACTGCAGTGCACGTTTTAGGTTTTTCGTTCTTTGCTGGAAACCAATGAACTTCGTCTGTGGCTCAGTTTATTTCCAAGATATCACATACACTTTAGCAAACCATTTTGGTACATAATGAATGTCAAAGTTTGACTGGTGCAGAGAATATTTCAATAAACTATATAGAAAAGGAGTATTCTTAATTCTTGAAAAAAGAACAACCGAAAAATACAAACCCTTGATCAGCATATATATTTTCGATCCCGAGAAACGCTGTATTCATCAAATATACTCGCCCAAGTACAACTTTTGAAGTTTCGTAAACATGACGCATGCAGCCGATTCTATTCTAAAATCGATGTTCATTTTTCGCTTTCAGACGGGGAGCCCGTAAAAAAAGAAATGCCTCTTTACCTTTCCTCGATCAGAGTATATCAGCATTGTGTGATTCCGAACATCTTTAACGATAGCACGGTCAACCCAAAGACTCTATTCATGCATATACAAAAAAACCCAACGCACCCAATACTTCAACCAATGCTTTTGCAAGTTCCTCTTGATCAATTGCTGAAAACGGTTCCTAGTTGAAAAAAAAAAAAAACATCTCATCAATAAAATCAATATTCCTCGGACTCATTTTCCCCCCCCGTACCTTATTCTCCTTAATCAAGAAATGAAAATATTTGATATCGTTTTCTTGCGCAAACTTTTTATTCGCCTCCGAGTCTTTGGAGCTTGAGAGATACCTTTTTTTTTGTTTGTTGGGCAAAAGAAACACACAACAGGCATAAACAAGATACACACACACATTATTGTCTTCAAGTTCAATGACTGCAATAAACGGATAACTGTGTTTGCTAGGCTTCCCCGCCCGATAGACTCCAGCCTCAACCATTGCAAAGTTGACTGGAGGCACTACTTTGGTTCCAGAGGCATGCGGTTCAGCTGGAACGTGACGGATGAGATTCAAAGCTGCAGTGAATCCATCGAAATCAACGTCTGTTGAGGGTGGACTGTATGTTTGTGAGGATGTTCATCTATTTTAAGATTCTCAACAAAAAACAATATTTATGAATATATTTATGTAGATAAAATATTGTAATTAACTTTTATTAAATATTCTATTAACTGGGAGAAAATAAAGGCAAGAAATCATCTTTTTGTGGCGTAAATCATTCTTTGGATTTCTTTTCCGGCTCTTTGTTGTTGTGTATAAAATATTTTTGTTCAAAGCATCAAAAGCGCCAAAACAAGCACCAAAGCAATTCCAGTCTTTTTGGGAGAAACAGCATCACTTTTAACGATATCCACCGACTTGGAATACGAAAAAGTACAACCAGCCGCGCCTGTATCATACGATCCAAACTTGATTACTGGTCGCAGCCTCTCCCATGTAAGTGGCAGCGCCAGAAGCCCACGTGATAACTAAACAACTGCAATCAGTCGACGAGAATGTAGACCTGGCTGTGTTGATTGTGCCTGATAGAGTCACCGAGTATTCCGTCATGCAATTGATGGAACAGGTGCTCAAGTTAACATTGCGGCAAGATCGGGTTGTTAGCTTGTATGTTCCAGCTGGGATAGACTTTTTTTTTTTTTTTTTTTTTTTGGTGTGTATGTGTGTGTGTGTTTCTGAAGATTACTTTTGAAAAATTAGTGATCGTGTTTATACAAGATGTTTTGTCATCGTGAACTTTCGTTAAAACTTGAACGTTTTTGTCACGAGTGAACTTTCGTTAAATTGACTTGAACTTTTGTTAAACCAATATGGACAAAACATAGTCAAGAACAAATTCAAAACTCGTGTACGTCTCTTTGAATGCCAAAGTAACCCGTGTTTTTATTCTAACCCATAAATGCACACATGAGGGGTATCAAACCGAAGAAAAAAAAAATAAAAAAAGAGGGAGAGAGGGAGGGGTCGAAAGAGAGTGTGTGTGGAGGCGGGAATGACACAAGCTTTTTACTTACCGCCAAGCCTTCGACCCAACCCAGTAACAGAAACGCGATGCTCCGCCCTGTTACTATCAGCGGCCGATGATCCACCTGCACCACCACCAACACCACTGCTGTTCCCACTCGTACCTTCCTCAACAGAATTGCCAGCGCCACCACCAACACTACTACCCGGCACAACAGGTCTTGGGAGAACACTTCCCGCAAAAACAACTCTACTTGCATCCCCAGGCACACCAATCCTATGCGTCGCATTACCAGTGAATAAAACAGCATCAGGCAACATGGTCGGGACCTCCGGGCTCCTTGCTCTCCCCCCAGTAGCCGCTGCATCAGAGGCAACAGCTGCTACGGTTGTAGCACCCGCAGACCCAACAACACCCCTCCGTCCCAAACAAGGATCCAACCCTCTCGGACTCCGCTGAACCTGCTGTTGCTGCTGCTGTCCACCAGCTACACCACTTCCACTATTACTCGTCCCCCTTATCGCTCCAAATCCAGGACTGAAATTCGATGGCCGTCGTGGACCAAGACTCGGACTCGACCCAGATATCGGTAATAACGGCGGTGACGCTTGATGATGCAGGTGATGGTGGTGATGACCACGGTTTCCAACGATTGCTGTGGGTGTGGTTGTGGTTGGAGTTGTTCCATGAGGAATCGATCCAGACGACACAGTCGGAGTTATTGACGATGATGATGATGTTGCTGTTGGTATACCAGCTGATGAATTTGTTGTTGATGCTGTTGTTGTTGTAGGTGGAAGTGGTGGAGATAGTGATATCGCGAGGTTTGCGGCTTCAGAGAGAGCAGACCAGAGAGATGTTGATGAGGATTGATTGGTTGTCACAATTTGTATAACAGGAGGAGGCGGCGGTGTAGGCAGTGTCGGCGCAAGAACTGTTGGAGATGGTAGGGTGCTTGTCTCAGCCAATGCTGGTCGCTGCGGTCTGGAAGGTGGAGGTGGCATAAGCGACGTTATGGATGTTGTTACATTTGTTGATGTTGAACTATTCATAACTGCTGGCGGTGGGAGAGGAGACAGAGAGTTCAATCTCGCTTCATCAATAGATTGAGAGGTGGGTGGTTCAGTTGGCCCAGAAGTTCTATTTTCTGAAGCACTTGGGCGGTTAAGCGACGGACTTAGAACTCGGTCAAGGGGGCTGTCGACACGTTCTCGCTGAGGCCTTGATCTGGGTGATGGTTGTTCTCTGTTGAAGGGGGATCTGACAGCTTGCGGTGCTACTAATGACACAAGAGAGTCTTCAACCGATGGACGCCGAGACCAACTATTAAATAAACCGCTGATGGGTGGCGACAGTGTTGGAAACAATGAATAAGAGCTAGATGGTCTTGTGATGAATGATGGTTCGGTCCTGAAAGCCGTTTCGTTGTTGTTGATGTTTGAGAATGACCGTCTTTGCAGGCGATCTATGCTTCGTGCAGCCGACGCAGAGGCTGAAAGGACAGAAAAGAAGTCAGTGGAATCAAATCAAATCATGGATACATCATACACGTACAAATCAATAAATCGTTCATTTCCGAGGCAATTGACGAAGATTGTGTTGACGCTCCACGATCGCTGTTGTCTGTGGGTGGATCTGAAAACGGTCTGAAGACGGGAAAAGCAGCGGCTCTGTTTTGTTGCTGATGTCGTTGTATAAATTGCCGCAGTCCTTGTTCTCGTTGTTGATGATCTAGGAGTGTTTCATTTGCGTATTGTTGTTGTCGTTGTTGCTCTTGTTGCTGTAGTTGCAGTTGTTGTTGCGCAAGAGACTCCTGGTTCTGCATAGTCCGCAGCTGGGCCAGATGGCGCCTCGCGCGCTGGATCGCGCCGCCGCCGTCAAAGTCCGGCGGCGCAAAAGGCGACATCGAAGAAGACGAAGACGTCGCCGACAGCGCTGCTGACAAATTCATCGCCCGCACGACGTCCGCGCGCCGCTGCCGCCACAGCGTCTGCGCCTCGGCCAGGCTTTCGTCGCGCGCGCGTCGGCGCTCGAGTCCGCCCGCGGGCCGCTCGCGCTCGTCTCTGGCCAGGCTGGCGGACCGCGCTACCCTCTCGGCCCTCTCCTGCCGCTCCTGTCTTTCTTCGTCGTCGCGCTCTTCCGACTTGGTGCGCTGCCGCTGGCGTCCGCGTCGCTCAGCCGGGAGAGTGTAGATGGGCACTCCCATTTGCCAATAAAATAAAATTGAAACTCGTCCAATCAGTTTTTACTCTCAAAGTGTCGACCAATCTCAAACAACTCCTGATCGCAGCCAAACTGTCCAATCAGCTGCATCGCAAGCGGGTGTCGGTCTGGGAATCCCCTCACAGGCACCACCAACGCAGGAAGCCCCGCCAAAGACACTGGAACAGTCATAACATCGTCCATACATTCATCCACCGTAGATCCACTCTCTACATCGCTCTTTTTTGGTGCACTCGTCGTTGTTGCTGGCGTGAGAATAAAATCGCATTTTCCAGTTGTTGATGTAGTTGGACTGATGGGATGTGGCTCTTTGAATACGTTATTGTACGATTGTTGGATAAGCCTGCGTATTTTTTGCGCTTGGGTAAAGTAGGCGTCATACGACCTAGCAGTTTGTATTTCTTAAGTATGCTGAAAATGTGCAAAAACAACGAAATCTCACCTCGATCCCAATACAAATGCACCCAGCATTATCCGCTGCTTGACCGTTTCTCCAAACAAAGCTCGCGCTGCTTCTAACCCTCCGTGTTGATCATCCCCGCCCTCGCTTCCAGTTGATCCATACCGCAATCCATCATACCGAGCCAGATTGGACGAAGCTTCTGCACAAGCGATTGAATAATACGCACCAAGCGCATACTCATGAAACGGCAAATCAACCTGCACGATTTCACACCCTTTCCCCTCCAACAGATCCAAAGCAAAAGAAAACCGCTCCAAAGCATCGCTTCCCAACAATCCAGGAATATGGCTCGGTACTCCAACAACAACTCCCCGCAAATCACTTTTTGTCCGTGATCCCTCTTCCGCCTCCTTCCCCTGCCTCCTCCTCTTCATCATGTAACTTTCATACTCTACAAACGGCAAACTGGTTGGATCTCTCCCAACATCCCTCACATTCAAAACATGATACATCTTTTCAACGTCATCAACAGTCTGCCCAAGAAACCCAACTGTATCCAGAGAACTCGCATAACTCACAACACCAAACCGCGATACGCGCCCATAACTCGGTTTGAATCCGACAATCCCACAATACGATGCAGGAATTCGAATGGATCCTCCTGTATCTGTCCCAAGAGCACTTACCAAAACGAGAAAAAACAAACATAACGTCAGTCTCTGTTGGTGTTATCTCTCTCTCTCGCTAACTTACGCTCGAACTAGCCCCGCTTTTACAGCCGCCGCGCTTCCCCCACTACTACCCCCCGCAACGCGCTCCAAATCCACAGGATTTAAAACAGGCCCTTGCGCCGGTGAATGCAAGTTATAACTCCCCATCCCGAATTCATCACAGTTTGCTTTCCAAGGGGATATCGTGGCGCCCCCCGTTTTCTCGAGGAGTGTTACAACTGTTGCTTGATATGGCGATTTGTATCCTACATGTGTGTGTTGTGTATGTGACGTGTTGAATAAAGACTTCTTTTTTTTTTTGGCGGTGTTGGTGGGCGGACTTACGATTCAGGACATTCGATGCACATGATGTAAGGGATCCAGGTGTTGTTGTTGCAATGTTGGCTTTGATGGCGATTGTCCAGTTGTTTAGTGGTAGTTGTTGGTGCTGGTGTTGTTGGGAATCGGTCACTGTTTCGGCAGCGGTGTAATCAACTGTATCCACTGAAGATGCGATTGCGGCCAGAGGTGGGATCAAGGCATTTATGTGAGTGTTGTTGATGCTGGTGGCAGAGGCAGCCGTAGAAGAGAAATAACGAGATGTTCTTTTTAATAACATTAAAATAATTATTTAAACCAACAACAAAGGAAAAAGGAGAGATACAAACTTTTTTTTTTATTATTAGAGTAAAGAGAATTTAAACATAAATATACAGAATAAGAGATAATCGATAAACTTAAAAAAAATTAAAAAAAAAAAAAAGACAGTATCACAAAGTAACCTTCTCCAATTGACACCCAGCCCATCCATTCGCACCATTCGCATTACAGTACTGACCAGTGGGGCACCGTGAAATCCATCTCCACGCAAGTTCACCATTTCCAATGTATCCACACTGCTGCAACGTTTCATTTGCTCCACAACTCCATGCTCCAAATGTACGGCAAGAAGTTGGAACAGTAGAACTTGTGCTTGAACTGGTTGTTGTGGTTGTTGTCCCAGAGGGAGAGAATGTTGTGGAAAACGATAAGCTTGAACTTGACGTCGTAGCTGAAGAATTGGTAGTATAAGTCGAGGAGAAGGTAGTACTTGTAGACACAGCTGTAGAAGAGGAAGAGCTTGTCTTTGAAGTAGTAACTGGCGTTGTAGTCATAGCAGTAGTAGTCGTCGTGGCCGAGAAAGTGGAAGTGGATGAAGTTCCAAGGTTACATCCAACAAACCCACCAGAATTGACAACGCAACTCAACCCATTCCCACAGTTCCACAACCATCTCCAGTACAAGGACGCGTCTTTTGAGTAGGTGCATTGATACAAGCTGTTTTTATCACATTCCCAAGATCCAAACGCGGTGCAAGCCGTTCCGTTGATAGGGCCGGCAACATTTTGCGCTGCGGCGAAAAGACAGTGGAGAGTGGCGGATGCAAGGAGAAAGATGGAGAGGAGAGAATTCATTATTTTTTTGTTTCCAAGAGGAGAGGTTTTTTTGTTGGTTGTTTTTGGGGGGGTTGAAGTATGTCGTGTTTTATACTCAGTTCAGGACGTGTGAGAAGACAAAGTAACATTCCCACACAGTTAGTATTTTGTTGTGTTCACTCCTCCTGCACCCTTGAAATTCATGAATTTCATGTAGACTTTTTCAATTGAAATTCTTTTCACTATTGAAATTCTTTTTACTATTTTGAACGCCTTTTAAACATGAAAATCGAGCGAGCAAATGAAAAATTGATTGTGAAGTTCTTTTCTTCTCGAGTCCAGCTGATAAGTTGTGGTATTGCTGATGGACTGGAAGTCAAGAGAATTCCCCATTCACAGACAAGAAACTTGCTGCGGGAGAACGTCTCCGGAAATCCTTCGCGTGCCAACCCTTTTGACAGCATTCAAATCAGGAAGGTCTATGCTGTTGAAACCCCAGAACGAGTTTTTAAATTGGCAGTTCTTGTTTCCAAGTCACAGTTATCAGGATACCTCCTTTCACCTTGTCGGACCTCTAGCGACTTATCAACTTGTCATCAAGCGGGAGTGAATTGGTGCATTCTTTTGCTTCGAACTCAACGGCCCTGGGGGTGCTTTATTCAGGAATTTTGACGCCAATTTACCCTGCTGCGTTGAAGCAAGCTCCATTGTCAGAAACGGCTGTCAATTTCCACGCGAGCTGTGAACCGCTTGAAATGTAGCTGCAGTATGGAGATAGGCGTGGAACATGCTGTGCCAAGCTGTATGGAGATGAAGGGTATTTCCGAATTTGCTGCTGATCAGAACTGCCACGCGACAGGAGCAATTGGATGTGAGTGGTTGGTGTCTTCAATCAAAAATCAAGTAAATAAAAAAAAATCTCCAAAATGGACACCCGCCTTACTTCGCCACTTTCGCTTGTTGAAAGCGTTGTTCTCGCGATAGCGCCGGACGAGCGCGCGGCGGCCGTGGCGAAAGCAACGTCCGTTGAGCAGCAGCGGCGACTCGCGGCGCTTGCGCTCGACGCCGAATACTCGTTTGCTGCTGCCAGTGGTCAGGACGCGGACCCGCAGCCAAACAACGCGAACGCGCGCGATGCAAACACGGTCGCGCTGCCCAGTGCGCGCTCGCTGCTGCTGCGGCAGGCGCTGGCGGCGAGGTCTTCGGGTTCTTCGAGCTCGAGTTCGGGTCCAAGCAACGTCGTCGCTGCCGCCAGGGCGCTGTTTGGCGACGCGGACAGCAACACTGCAATCCGCTGGACCTCCGAGGACACGGACGCACACTCGGAATACTCGGACCACGCGGACCACGCGGACCACGCGGCTGTCGCCGAAAACAACAACTCAGACTTTGCCGCCGACGCCGCGCGACTGGCGGCGACGCAAGACGCGGCGCGCGCCGAGCCGTCGCAATGGGCGGCGCTGGCAAAGAAGACGGCCGCTTCGCTGGGCGCAGGCCCAAACGCTGCGGACTCAGCCGCGTACGCCGCCGGCCGCGATCTGCTCGCCCGCCTGGCCCACGGCGCCCAGCTGCTCGACGCGGAGGGCTGCGACCAGCTGCCCGGCCTCTTCCACAAAGTGTACTCGTTCCTGCCGCTGCCAAGCCCGGATACATTCTCTCTGCTGACTCTCGAGCAGATGGACGCGATTGCTGCCTTCAACAAGGAGTACTGGTTCAAGAACCAATACTATGTCGACGCCTATCTCAAGAAACTGGCTGCCTCGCTCATCCACAGTCATTCGAGTCTCAACGGCAGTCCTTCTCCAATCCCTGCCAATCTTGATGCTCTGGTTCAAATGGACCTATTTTGTAACAAGAATCTGGCTGAAAGTGGTGGTTTGATGGACCTGGTAAAGGCTAATATTGTTTTTCGTATCTTGAAATTTCAATTGGACTGTCTCAAGCGTTTTGATGTAGCTTGTTTTGAAAGGTTTGAACCCCTGGGCGGTTTTTTTGTTCTCCATCCACCGAGTTTTTTATATTCAACGCGCAATTTAATAGGTACATTCGAATGCCACGTTGGGGAACGTTTAATGAGGTTTGGACTTCAAAGACCTTTACCCAATCAACCAATAGCATGGAAATGGTTCGTGATGATTGTCGATTTTGATATGAAAGTAAAATTAACTGATTTTTTTTTATATTGCTACAGCCTCAGTGGAATACACCTAGATGGGAGGATCGGGCGTTGGTGGATCAGTTTTTGGAACACATTTTCAAGACAGATGTGACCAAAACAATTGAATCCTACTCTGATTGGATTCATCTCCACATTGTCCAAGAAAAGTTTGCCTTTGTAAAGATTTGTCACTCGGATGAAGGAGAAAAATGGTTTGTGTTTTTTGTTGGGTCATCCGGAAAACAACGCTCAACAATACTTCCCCCTTTTTTTTTAAAAAAAAAAGGCACCATCTTGTTGGTCCTAGCCAGCTACAAACCCTTCTAACTAGCATTGTTCTTTTATTTGAGCCTGAATCACGTCCAGAATTTCTTGCACCAATTGCCGGGTCAAAGACAGTCCTTCCCTTGTCTTTACAAAACGTTTCCTCCTTTGAAGTCAATGAATACGAAATCAATACTTTTGCTCTGTACTCAAGCAACAGCGATTCTGCCGTGTTTGATTCCACATACACAATCATGGGATTAGATTTGAGCGGCGTAGTTCCTCATCGATCCAGCGTCGTGAAAGTGGATGGCGTCAGACCAGGTCGATACTTTCGCCACAATGTTGAAGTTCCCAGTTTCGATCAAGTTGAGCGTGGGATCGTTGTTGTGGAAGTTGTTGGTGCAGGGAAGAGATGTCGCGCTGTTTTGAAGAAGGTTCATAACCACTTTTTTTTTTCCTTTTTCTCACTTTTGACTTTATACTGATTATATATTTTCAAAACAAATTGGAATAGGGGCTGTTTCGTGTGATTGAAGACATCACTATCAATGGACACGTGTTTTCGGTTGTGGATGAAAAGAATGTGAAGATTGATTCAATGTACAATGTCTTTATGGCTGGTCACACGTTTGAGGTAAAATTGTTTTAACTTTCTTGAAAATAGTTTATATATCATACATCGATTCCCTTTCTTATTTTTTTTTAACAGCCGCGAGCAGATGGAACCTTTTTGATTCCATTCACAAAGAATTCAAAAACCGAGACACTCTTGATCACCCACAAGGGATACACATTCCCCGCTCGTTTCAACCACTGCACCGAAGAATACACGCTCGACACCAAATGGCTATACAACCGCGAAGCGATTCGCAGCGGGAATACAATCACTGTCGCAGTGTGTCCGACTGTGAGGTTGACTGACCGAAATGTTCTTGTAAAGTTGCGGGACTTGGTGCCAAGTAGTACATCTTCCAGCGGAGGGGACGGTGGTGGTCCCATCAAGGCGTTGATTTCAATCAAAATCGTGGCGGCAGATGGATTGGAAAGCGTCAAACTGTTGGAAGGTGTCAATGTGTATGATGACGCTGAAATCACATTTGATCTCAATATTCCAGCAAAAGGTTTTTGATTTAATTTTGTACTGTTGTTTATTATTGAGGATTAGGTTTTAATTGAGGGGGGCTTATTTTTAGTGAAGAGCATTGAATTCAAGTTGACGCTTTCGATTCGTAATGTATCCAAAAAGGAGGATCAAATTTTGGAGAATGTGAACTATGTGGAAGTCAATTGTATTGATAATTCCACTACGATCGAGGCTGCGTTTTTGAAGAAGGATGAGGAGAATGGTTATCAAATGTTGGTGTTGGGGAAAAATGGTAAGGACGTTGGGATTCTCATAGTAAACTCCAACTCTCCTCTTTTTATTTCAGGTGAACCCAGAAAAAAATACAACGTCAACGTCTCCTTCAAGCATGAAGGCATCGAGCCGTTGATTAATCGATCACTAGTGACGAATGACACTGGAGTGATTGAGTTGGGGCGTCTACAAGGAATAACGGGTGTTGGTGTAACGATTGGAGACACACCTGCCAAAGTGTGGGATATTTCTGGAATCTCATCATTGAACAATATTTCGACTCCACAGGCATTGGTGACTGTGGAAGAAACTCAACAACTTGTATTGCCGCTGAACGTTTCTGCGGACCGAATGACTTCTTTTCCGGGGCTTTGGAACTTTGTCAGAGTTGATTCTCCCCAATTGTGAGTTGTATTCTCTTTGCATCTTGTAAGAAAAACTGCCGTCTTATTATTTCTGCTCGTATCAGAATCATCTCATCCGCCCGAAATCACGTTTCGTTTCGTCCCATCGGCAAAACTTCGTGTGAATTAGTCATTTCTGAAGGCCTGAAGGAAGGGTTATACACATTCAGCTGGCAATTCACGAAATCTTCCAGACACTCGTTCCAGATCAAAGTATCTCCTTCCACCAATGTATCCAACGCTGCAACATCAGAACAGCCTGTTCCAGGGATCCGAAAAGAATTCAACGCCGGCTCTCAATTTGAATTTGACTTATTCCCGAAAACCAAACCCCAAAAACTGAATCCAGCTCGCATCGTGGACGTTTCCCAAAACAAGCGCGGATTCGACATCAAACTTGCAAATCAAACTCCAACAACCCGCGTTCACTGCATCGTATCCCTTTTCGCACGGGCCGACATGAGCATTGACGAGTTCGTGGACTTCAGTGCAGATCGGTCCACGATTCCAGCCGATGAAGTTTCTCGATTGGATCCCAACACCCTTGCGTGTGGATATTCACTGCCGCAGAGTTTGAATCCGGATTTGGAGTATGTTTTGAAACGGCGGAGAGATTTCGAGGAGAAGGGTGGGATTGTTGGGAATACACTCAAGAAACCGATGGCAGTTTTGGATTCTTGGGTGAGAAAAACTACTTTTATGGCACAGTTTTGGAACGTGAGGATTAATTTAATTGATTATATTTTTTTTCGTATTATTTATAGGAATCACGAAAAACCAGTTTATTGGATACGAATTTGGATGGTGCTGTTCAAAAGGAATCTTATCACCTTGACGGAATGCAAAAGCAGCAACAGCAGCAACAGCAAATGTATCTGAGTCAGCAGCCTCCAGCTCCATATGCTGCTGCTCCTATTGCAGCATATTCTTATTCTCCCACGTCTCCATCGTATTCGCCAACATCTACTTCATATGGAACCATGTCTGGTGGACTTCGTGAAATAAAAAAGAAAAGGGCGGCGTCAAAACCATTACCGCCAAAACTTGAGCAGTTGATCATGTATCGATTTGATCAAACCAACTATGGTATGACATCGTTGATTTGTGCGTGAGTTATAATCTGAGCAAAACTTTTTTTTTTTCCAGACTTCCTCGCACGAAACGGACCCTCTTTGTTCAACTTGAAACCATCCGATAACGGCTCCCTCTTCATTCCCTTTTCCGAAACCTTGAAATGCGAAGTCGCTTTCGTTGTTGTAGATGAATCCTCGCGAACGCTATTGAAGCTCCAAGTGAACAATGAATCCCGCAACGAGCCAATCCCACGTACAGAAACCTCAGTCCGCCCAAACTGGTCCATCACAACGCCCATCAGTGAAATCCTCTCCAACTCCGCTCTCCACTCTGCAGGAGAAACCTTAACCGTCTCACTGGGCTCGGACTACGCTGTACTCTCAGACCTACCCAAACTGTACTCGATTGCAGAATCCTTGGGGTCTCCCAGCGCAAAAACACCACTTTCTCAGTTCCGATTTATTACGACTTGGAACACTTTATCACCAGCGTCGAAAGCGGCGCGGTACAGTCAGTATTCCTGTCACGAGTTGAATTGTTTCTTGTATTTCAAAGACCCCGCGTTTTTCGCAAGTGTAGTGAAACCCCACGTGTCAAGTAAATCCTGCAAATCGTTCATGGATCAGGTGTTGTTGGGGAATGTTGGATATTGCAAAAGTGCGTTGAAGGATGGAGTGGTTTGGGAGAAATTGAATTTGGTGGAGAAGCTGTTGTTTGCCAAGCTTGTGCAGAGTACTGGCGGGGACGGTGATGAGGCGGGTGTTGTTTCCAAGTGGGTTGCGAATGCGTACAAGATGGTTTGTAAGAATGGGCCTTATATGGCGGCTAAGTCTGTCAAGAGGGAGAGGTTGTTTCAGCTTTTGAGAAACTCTGGTGAGTTTTTTTTTTTTTTTTTTGGTGAGAGGGGAGCGTTTTTTTATCTGAACCTTTTCCACCACGTAGAAAAAGATAAACCAGAACCGCCTACAAGGAGATCCATGAGGGTGCGGAGAGAAAGAGGCGCAGACTCTGATGATGATACGGATGGATTTTGTGTCGAAGAACAAGAAGGAGGAGAATATGAGGGTTCCGCAGGTTTTCGTTCGGCGGATATGAGATTCATGGACACCAGAGCAGTCGAAATTGCCCCAAAAGCAAAGTTCTTTGAACCTCCTCCCGCCACAAGCGAGTTGGCCGAACGACACTACTGGAACAGACTTCGATGGCAAAACGAAAAAGGTATTGAAATCAATGACTTTTGGAGAGACTTTTTCAAGTCTGGAGAATCGAATTTCGTGTCTGAGGTAAGTTCTTTGATATTATTGAGCCCCCGAGGATAGTGTACTTATAAAAACTGTTTTCTGTCTCTTCCTATCGTCCATTTGTGCTTTTTAGAATATTGAAGATGTGTTGGTTGGTGGTGACTTCACTGAGATCATGCTTGCGTTGGCAGTTTTGGGAATTGGCTTCTCGTCCGTAACGACAAATGCTTTCGAGACCCAAAAAGTTGATGAAGTCAGTCTCGCTATTAAATCAAATGTTCCCTCAATTGTGTACCACAAGGAGTTCAAGGTTGGATTGTTTCTTTTATATTTTTTAGGAAAGCTAAATATTTCAAACAGGAATCTGAGACGAAAAGCCTTCAGTCTATCATTTGCAATGTCCAGTTCTACGACCCTGATAATTCCGAAGTCCAAGACGAAGACAGCCTTGAATGGATTCCACAATACATCAATCCTCAGAATGGACACAAGTTCCTTGCCGGAAAGGTATATGCCATGCAAGTCGCTTTGACCAACACAATGGCCACCCCTTACCTTACTTCCGCCTTGGTGACGATTCCATCTGGGTCGTTGGCTGTTAAATGCTCTCCAATCAAAACCCACCACTTTACTCTCCAAGCGTTCACAACGATTCTAGAAACGTATCACTTTTACTTTGCTGCTGCTGGAGAGTTTGACCAGTATCCAATTCACCTCGCGGACCGCAAGAACAATATCATCGCTTCCAGCCCAGCATTCAAACTTGTGGTTGTTGAAACGATTGAAAAGTCAATGTTGATGGATTTGCAAGGAGGAATTACTTGGTCTTATGTGAGCGAGCATGGCACCGACGATGAAGTGTTGGATTGGCTCAAGAGTGAGGAGAACGCCGTCAGTGGGGAGATCATTTTGGATATTATAGAGAGATTGGAAAAAAATGCGGGGCTCTGGCTGAAAGTTGTTGATTTATTGCGACTTCGCGGATGCTATTGTCGAGAGGCATGGGCGTTGAGTGTCAAACACGGGTCTGAGGAGCATCTCATTCAATGGCTGTTTTCCGAAAAGGCGAGAGATTTGTCCTATTTGAAGGCGGGAGATCGTGAACGGGATGACTTTGTGGAAGGAAATCAGGATATCTACTCATACTGGCCTTTGATTAATGCACGAGGTGGGGTGTTTTGTTTTTTTTGATGGCTTTTGTTCACCAAGTTTCTGATACGTTCTTTTAAAAAAAAAAAAGCACATGAGATCGGGCAAAAGTCTCGTGCAAATAACAGGGAATTTATTGAAACTTATTCCAAGTTCTTGCTGTATTTGCTTGTCAAGCCTGTCGCTCGCCATACTTGTAGGGATCATATTTCCCTCATTTGCTATCTCCTGCTTCAGGACAGATTCAGTGAAGCCTTGGTTCGCTTCAATCACTTGAAAGAAGAAATTGCCTCAAACAGAGTTCAATTGGATATGGAAATCCAAATGGACTACTTGGCTGCATGGTTCGACTTTATTGATCAGTCCGCGTTGGTTGGATCGGCATCGTTGCAAACGGCTCGATCAGTAGGAATCAAGTATAAAGACTATCCTGTTAAACACTGGAACGAACTTTTCGCATCTATTCTTGCCCGCGTTAATGAATTTGACGAGTTCTACTCTGAAGCTACTTCGAATGACGGAACCAGTACTGGACCACAAGCCACAAAATCTGAACTGTCTGCAGAACCGTCTCTTACATTCAGCATTCTTTCTGGCGATTCTGGGGCGCTTGGATCTCTTCGTTTTGCGTATTCTAATCTCAGAAGATGCGATGTCAGGTTCTACGCACTTAATTTGGAAATGGAATTCTCTTCCAGACCTTTTGCAATCGCATCTCGATTTAAAGGAACGGGTTCTGTTACCAGTGGTGATTCCACGACACTTATGACACAGCCACACCAAACAATGGTGGTGGAATTTCCCGTTGGTTCAGGCGAATTGACAGTGCCAGTGCCAACATCCATCAAGCGAGGAAACGTGGCTGTGGAATCGTTTGCATTGAATGGTACTATTTCTCAAATTCGCGTTGCCTCAGAGACTAGCTTGAAGGTGTTGTTTATGGAGCGCAAGGGGATTTTGCAAGTTCTTAAGGGTGATGATTCAAAAACTAAATCTGAAGGTCCCGCTGATGAATGGGCTTTGGCATCGGCAATGAATGACTCTACTGATGTTCGTTTGCTTGCTTCTCGGCACTTTAAGCCCGTTGGCTCTGTGTATGTCAAGACTTACGCGAAACTGAACGATGGCCGCGAAGTCTTCTACAAGGATGGATATTCTGATATTTTGGGTCGATTTGAATACGTCAGTTTGAGTAATACTGAAATTCTGGCCAAAGTTGAGTTGTTTGCAGTGTTGGTCAGCAGTGAGGAATATGGCGACGCGGTTTTCACAGCCAAACCACCGAAAGTTGTAGTATTTTGCGATGAAATAAAAAGTTCATCCTTTCGTCATTTGAGTGGAAATTGTTGAATATCTAACCGCCGTGTGGGACCGTTGAACCAATGGAGAATATTTCTGACGGTTGGAAATCTCCAAAATCGGAAGAGCTCAACGCCAAAGCCCCAAACCTGCGATCCTTCAAACCACTATTGATTTGGAGGAGCAAAAGAAACCTTCTCAAAGCCACCTTCAACAATGGCCGATGGAGCAGGAATCACACGTTATCTGAACGAGTCGCTTCGGATCACGAAAGCACTGCAAACTTTTTCTGGGAAACGCGACACGCTTGCGAAGTACAATATGCCACGGCG
>JAIVFH010000524.1:5000-10000 GCA_025765595.1 Obelidium mucronatum
GCAAGTCCTAAGGTGAAGTCCAAGGGAAACTCTTAAGGAAGGTCCTTAGGGAAGTCCTAAAGGAACTCTTAAGGAAGTCCTAAGGAAACTCTCAAGGAAGGTCCTAAGGGAAGTCCTAGGGAAAGTTCTAAAGGAAGTCCTAAGGGCCTTCCTAGGGAAAGTCTTAAGGCAAGTCCTAATGACATTCTTAGGGACAGTCTTATAGCAAGTCTTGTAAGAAGTCCTAAGGAAGGTCTTAAGGGATGCCCTAGGAAAGTTACCTAAGTGAGCTTGCCTAGGAAGCTCTCAGGCAAACTTGCCTAGGTTAACCAAGGAAACTTCCTAAGGAGCTGTTGGTGAAACATGACTAATTCTAGGGACTCTTAAGTTGGCCTTAGGGAATCCTTAAGTGTACCTGGGATCTTCTAAAACAGCCTAAGGGAAGACAAGGGGTCCTTAGGATCTCTATGCAGGAATGTACTAACCAAACTCTATCAAGCCATCTCAGAGGCCAAACAGCAACTTATGAGTGGCCCAAAAAATGTGGCACCTTACTCATAGTATCTCCAAGCCAACAGCTTTGTTTCTTCTTCAAGTACTCAAGCAAGACAGCCCAGCAGCCCTTCCAACAGCCAGCTCTATTTTGTTGAATTCACCCAAGACTCCCCTCTTGGACTATTTTCATAGCCCAAAAAATGTGGCACAGTATTCAATAACCAGTGTCCACAACTACTTGTCTAGTAAAAAAATTTCAACTTTTGACTAGAGTTATTTAAAACCACTACACCAAAAATTAAAACTATAAAAAATTTACATAATTGTCAGATTTTTTTACCTCATCAATATAAAATATCTGGTATTTTTTCAAACCACTATTCCAAAAAAAAATTAAAACCATAAAAATTTTATATAATTGTCAGATTTACAATAAAAATTTTCTTTACCTAATCAGACTTTATTTTTTGGTATTTCAAAAATGATGATTCTTGCTTAAAAAAATATTTTTTTGTCTTCTAGAATAGGGCCAATACACTTTCCTATTGAGCAGGGTACACTTGCTTTAGCTCCATTTAGTTTCCTGGGATAAAGTGCTAGGAGTGGCAATAGTTTTCATTGGATCCCTAGATCAATCCCCAGGAAGTTCTTTTGGGTCCTTGAATCAAATTCCTTATAAGTTCTTTTGGGTCCTTGGATCAATCCCTTAAGAGCTCCTTTGGGTCCTTGGATCAATCCCTTAAGAGTTCCTTTGGGTCCTTGGATCAATCCCTTAAGAGCTCCTTTGGGTCCTAGGATCAATCCCTTATGAGTTCCTTTGGGCCCTTGGATCAATCCCAAGGAAGTTCTTTTGGGTCCTTGGATCAATCCCTTATGAGTTCCTTTGGGTCCTTGGATCAACTCCTAGAAGTGGCAATAGTTTCATTAAGGTTCTCGGATCAATCCCAAGGAAGTTCCCTTGGGTCCATGGGATCAACTCCTAGAAGTGGCAATAGTTTTATTAGGGGCCTTGGATCAATCCCTTACAACTTCCCTTGAGTCCCTGGGATCAACTCCAAGGAGTGCCAACAGTTCCCAAGGGAGCCTTGGATCAATCCCTGACAACTTCCCTTGGGTCCCTGGGATCAACTCCAAGGAGTGCCAACAGTTCCCAAGGGAGCCTTGGATTAATCCCTGACAACTTCCCTTGGGTCCCTGGGATCAACTCCAAGGAGTGCCAACAGTTCCCAAGGAAGCCTTGGATCAATCCCTGACAACTTCCCTTGGGTCCCTGGGATCAACTCCAAGGAGTGTCAAAAGTTCCCAAGGAAGCCTGGGATCAATCCCTTACAACTTCCCTTGGGTCCCTGGGATCAACTCCAAGGAGTGCCAAGAGTTCCCAAGGGAGCCTGGGATCAATCCCAAGGAAGTTCCTGGGTCCCTGGGATCAACTCCAAGGAGTGCCAACAGTTCCCAAGGGAACCTGGGATCAATCCTGAGTTCCAATAGTTTCCTTGGGAACCTGGGATCAACTCCAAGGAGTGTCAAAAGTTCCCAAGGAAGCCTGGGATCAATCCCTTACAACTTCCCTTGGGTCCCTGGGATCAACTCCAAGGAGTGCCAACAGTTCCCAAGGGAGCCTGGGATCAATCCCAAGGAAGTTCCCTTGGGTCCCTGGGATCAACTCCTTGGAGTGCCAACAGTTCCCAAGGGAGCCTGGGATCAACTCCTGAAAGTTCCAATAGTTTCCCTGGGAACCTTGGGATCAATCCCTTGGAAGCTCCTTCAACAGTCCTTGGGAACTCTTTGGAACTTTGTTCCCTAGGAAAGTTCCTTGGAGTTAAAGAAAGTTCCTTAGGAACTTTCCTTACTAGTCAGGGCAGTCCTTGGGTTCAAACCCCCCTGGGGTCCATTACTCCCAAATATTTTGGGGACACAGATGTGTACAATACTGCACACATTTTCAGTCTGGGGCACTCTTATGGGGAGAGCAAAGATGAAAGAACAAAACAGTTCAAGTAGTTTGAGCCCCCCTAGGGCCGCGAGGACATATCTTTATGGTGTGTTAGTAGTGATCATTCCCGGAGCCTGGGGCGGTTGACGGGGGAGTTAAAAGGCCCTATCGAATGCCGGCTAAACTCTTAAAAACATTGGTTGTGACGAGTGCTTTGAGGGGATTGGGCTTCATGCCTGGCAAACTCACTGACGAACCACAGCTGCGAAACAAATTCCTATGGGTTTTAGTAGGGGAAGCGATTCCCCGAACATTCTATAGGTGGGCTGGTGAAGGTGCGTTGATACTCTATGAGTAGAAATAATCTTTCAACTGTCAGTAAGGTTACCGGTGAGGGGTTAGATAGCAATATCGGACTTTCTTATTGGGAGACTTACTCCGAAGAGAGAAACGAGACTAAAGATTCATAACCAAGACGTGCCAGCTAATT
This sequence comes from Obelidium mucronatum, assembly GCA_025765595.1. Classification (NCBI taxonomy): domain Eukaryota; kingdom Fungi; phylum Chytridiomycota; class Chytridiomycetes; order Chytridiales; family Chytriomycetaceae; genus Obelidium; species Obelidium mucronatum. The sequence continues at coordinate 7,898 of JAIVFH010000524.1, forward strand.
ACTTGCCTGTGTTTGGTGTGCCTGGTCTTGTTTCTCTTCTAGGAAACCTACGAAGCGGCAATTGAGGTTAATGGCTGGTGGAGAGTAGAGTCAAAGGGGGTCGTTCGCGTCACCTGAGTAGCCCCAAATCCACTGGTTTTAAGACTTTCTTATGTCTCGGATAATGCTTCCTTATTAAAAGCCAAGAGCTGATGGAGAGTTGATTCGCGTCTTCTCTTTTGAATGACTCCTGACTCTTTTCTAAGAGACTTATTTGGGATGTCCTTTATCTGGGACCATGTTTGGCTGGGGATGGAACTATTTAATGCTAGTACCTTGGGGGTAAAATACCAGGCGAAGCTCATTGTAGGAAAAGATCCAGCAGCAAGTGGTCTTGGGATTGGACTAACGATAGTTACCTGGTTGATCCTGCCAGTAGTCATATGCTTGTCTCAAAGATTAAGCCATGCATGTCTAAGTATAAACTCGTTTGTACTGTGTGAAACTGCGAATGGCTCATTAAATCAGTTATAGTTTATTTGATATAACCTTACTACTTGGATATCCGTGGTAATTCTAGAGCTAATACATGCAATAAAATCCTGACTTCTGGAAGGGATGTATTTATTAGATAAAAAACCAACCCGGCAACGGTTCTTTGGTGATTCATAGTAACTTTTCGAATCGCATGACTTTACGTCGGCGATGGTTCATTCAAATTTCTGCCCTATCAAGTTTCGATGGTAGGATAGAGGCCTACCATGCTTTTAACGGGTAACGGCGAATTAGGGTTCGATTCCGGAGAGGGAGCCTGAGAAACGGCTACCACATCTAAGGAAGGCAGCAGGCGCGCAAATTACCCAATCCTGATTCAGGGAGGTAGTGACAATAAATAACAATCCAGGGCTTTTGTCTTGGAATTGGAATGAGAACAATTTAAATCTCTTAACGAGGAACAATTGGAGGGCAAGTCTGGTGCCAGCAGCCGCGGTAATTCCAGCTCCAATAGCGTATATTAAAGTTGTTGCAGTTAAATAGCTCGTAGTTGAATCTTGGGGTTGGTTTGGCGGTCGCGTCTTTGATGTGTACTGTCGGCCGATCCTTTTACTTGTGGGGAACATATGTGCTCTTTACGGGGTGTGTATGGGAACCATGGCTGTTACTTTGAAAAAATTAGAGTGTTTAAAGCGGGCGTAAGCTTGTATACATTAGCATGGAATAATAGAATAGGACTTTGGTTTTATTTTGTTGGTTTCTAGGGCCGAAGTAATGATTAATAGGGATAGTTGGGGGCATTAGTATTTAATAGTCAGAGGTGAAATTCTTGGATTTATGAAAGACTAACTTCTGCGAAAGCATTTGCCAAGGATGTTTTCATTAATCAAGAACGAAAGTCAGGGGATCGAAGATGATCAGATACCGTCGTAGTCCTGACCGTAAACTATGCCGACTAGGGATCGGATGTTGTATTTCATGACACATTCGGCACCTTATGAGAAATCAAAGTCTTTGGGTACCGGGGGGAGTATGGTCGCAAGGCTGAAACTTAAAGGAATTGACGGAAGGGCACCACCAGGAGTGGAGCCTGCGGCTTAATTTGACTCAACACGGGGAAACTCACCAGGTCCAGACATAGTAAGGATTGACAGATTGAGAGCTCTTTCTTGATTCTATGGGTGGTGGTGCATGGCCGTTCTTAGTTGGTGGAGTGATTTGTCTGGTTAATTCCGATAACGAACGAGACCTTAGTCTGCTAAATAGTACGCCTCACTTTGGTGGGGTTGGACTTCTTAGAGAGACTTCTTACGCGTAGTGAGAGGAAGTTTGAGGCAATAACAGGTCTGTGATGCCCTTAGATGTTCTGGGCCGCACGCGCGCTACAATGATGGAGGCAGCAAGTAATTCACCTTGGCCGGAAGGCCTGGGTAATCTTGTGAAACTTTATCGTGTTGGGGATTGTCCCTTGTAATTCTTGGACATGAACGAGGAATTCCTAGTAGGCGCAAGTCATCAGCTTGCGTCGATTACGTCCCTGCCCTTTGTACACACCGCCCGTCGCTACTACCGATTGAATGGCTTAGTGAGACCTCCGGATTGACGACTTTTGGGCCGCAAGGCCTGATG
>JAIVFH010000524.1:15000-16206 GCA_025765595.1 Obelidium mucronatum
GGGGAAGTCCTAAGGAAGTCTTAGGGCAAAGTCTTAGGCAAGTCCTAAGGAAGTCTTAGGAAAAGTCTTAGGAAAAGTCTTAGGGCAAAGTCCTAGGGTAGTCATAAGGGGGAGTCCTAAGGAAGTCTTAGGAAAAGTCTTAGGGCAAAGTCCTAGGGTAAGTCTAGGGCAAGTCCTAAGGAGAGTCCTAAGGAAGTCTTAGGAAACTTCCTAAGGGCAGTCCTAGGAAAAGTCATAAGGCAAGTCATAAAGAAGTCCTAAGGGTTGTCCTACAGGGAGTCCTAAGGATAAGGGGAGTCTTAAGGAGGTCCTAGGGAAACCCTTAAGGGGGGTTTCTAAAGTCTTAAGGCAAGTCTGAAGGGGACCTAAGGAAAGTCCTAGGGAAACTCTTAAGGGATGTCTTAAGGGGAGTCCCAGGGACACTCTTAAGTGATGTCTTAAGGGGAGTCCTAGGGAAACTCTTAAGGGAAGTCCTAAGGGAATCCTAAGGGAAGTCCTAAGGGAAGTCTTAAGGGAAGTCTTAAGGGATGTCCTAAGGAAAAGTCCTTAGGGAAGTTCTAAGGGAAGTCCTAAGGGCATTCCCAAGAAAAGTCTAAAGGCAAGTCCTAAGGGCATTCCTAAGGAAAGTCTTAAGGCAAGTCTTAAGGCAAGTCCTAAGGTGAAGTCCAAGGGAAACTCTTAAGGAAGGTCCTTAGGGAAGTCCTAAAGGAACTCTTAAGGAAGTCCTAAGGAAACTCTCAAGGAAGGTCCTAAGGGAAGTCCTAGGGAAAGTTCTAAAGGAAGTCCTAAGGGCCTTCCTAGGGAAAGTCTTAAGGCAAGTCCTAATGACATTCTTAGGGACAGTCTTATAGCAAGTCTTGTAAGAAGTCCTAAGGAAGGTCTTAAGGGATGCCCTAGGAAAGTTACCTAAGTGAGCTTGCCTAGGAAGCTCTCAGGCAAACTTGCCTAGGTTAACCAAGGAAACTTCCTAAGGAGCTGTTGGTGAAACATGACTAATTCTAGGGACTCTTAAGTTGGCCTTAGGGAATCCTTAAGTGTACCTGGGATCTTCTAAAACAGCCTAAGGGAAGACAAGGGGTCCTTAGGATCTCTATGCAGGAATGTACTAACCAAACTCTATCAAACCATCTCAGAGGCCAAACAGCAACTTATGAGTGGCCCAAAAAATGTGGCACCTTACTCCTAGTATCTCCAAGCCAACAGCTT
>JAIVFH010000525.1:0-16201 GCA_025765595.1 Obelidium mucronatum
CTACAAAAAAAAAAGGCCGCCCAAACCCTCCGCTTCGCAATCGACAACCTCATCCACACCCCCACCGAAGAAATCCACGTCTTCTTCTCCCTCCCCCCACCACCTCCACCCTCCTCAAACAAAAAGTCACTGCCCGAATCCGCTCCTTTGTAACCCTCTGCACAGAAAAATACTCTCCCAGAAACTCAACTTGAAACTGTATATTCTGGATCACCCGCCTCATGACTGCGATCCAGGACCTGTGCATGCAGGTGGACCCCAGAATGCTTGTCATGGGTGGTTGCGACGTTTCGTTTTTGCCGAAAGGCGACGTGGGGGATAAATTGCATTCGGGGACAGGGGCAATGGGGCGTGCGTATTACGCGACAGAGTACCACGCGCCGAGTCCGCACAGTGCACGAGAGAGTCCTGTGTTGACGAGTGCGACAATGAGTGGACGGTCGAGTTATGGCGATTTGGCGGCGACAACGTCGAGTTCAAGTAATTCGAGTAGTGCGAATCATCATCATCATGGTAGTGGTACGGATTTGATTGGGGGTGCTGTTGCTGGGTTGGGGGATTTGTGGAATTCGTTTTGTGACGCCTGCTTCGGGGTCTGCGGGTGTTGGGAGTGGGGCTGCTGCTGCTGCTGCTGCTGCTTCGAGGAAGGGGAGTTTTGATGTTTCTTCCTATGGTGTGATTCCGGAGGGGAAGAGTGCTTATATTGTGGAAGGCGCGTTTGCGGATAGTGTTAAGGAGTGTGTTCCAGTTCCTGTTGTTATTGTTCAAGTCAATGTTCATGTGTATAGGGAGAGAGAGAGAGAGAGAAACTGAAGATGAGGCTAGGGTGGGTTGCATGGTGTTTTTGTATGATTGAGTCGCTTTAGGGTGGTTTTTATTCTTCATGTTGGTTTCTGTTCCATCACCTTATTTTATATATTTGCAGTGAGTTTTGTTAAAAAAGTACACATTATTTGTTTCACATTTGATTCATTATAGAATTTAGATTCAAGGGTTAATCCTATATTTGATATGAATTATTAATACAACCTTACATGAAATGAGTCAGAATGAGAGAGTTTCATAAGCCAACTCGGAAATAAGACAGAAAAAAAAATCAAAAAAGCACACATAAATTAGCAGGGATTTTTATTTACTTTATTTGTTTATCCATTATTAGATTTAAACCTTTTTTTGCTTTAGTTTCTTGGTTCTGTCGGAATCTCCAAACCCTTAAATCGGCGATCTGACCCCATCCCATGATTACGATAAAACGAGGAGAGGAAACAGTCGCCGCGTCCGCGTAGATTGAACTCCCAGACAAAAAAAAACGGTCGTCATAGCCAATGTATAGTTCCAAGACATACTTAAATATTCACATTCCCAAACAAAAAAAAAAACAACCACGCCCGCCCCCCCCCCCCCCCCCGCCCCCCCCCCCCCCACCCCCCTCTCAACCCCACCCTTTGTTAAAATGATTTTTATAATGTACATACATGCCCACACCCCGACGCACACTCTTTACCCCCTTCACTCCCTCCACCCTTCCCAAACCACCAATCCACCATACACCGTAAATGACCGCCATGTTGACATCCATGACACCATGAGAATTGACCTTTCACCGGCTTATGACTGAAAATTGGGTTTGGTTCAAAAAATGCTCAACAAAAACCAAAAAAAACGAAAAAAAAAAGAGAACACATGTTCTATGAGTTTACCAGATAGCGCAAACTGACGTGACTCTCAAACACCGTTCACAAATCCACCCAGGCTGCGGCGCATTCGGTATCGGTTTTCAAACAAAACCCACAACACGTGTAGAGAGTTGTGGATTCTTGATTCCGCGCCTCGATGGATGGAATCCCGCAACGAGATATCACGTATGTTGCTGTAGACCATGCATTGAATCGATAGAGCAAGTCTGGTTGTTGTTATGCGAGTTATTTTTTAAATAAAAAAATAAAAAAATAAAATAAAAAAAGAAAGAAAGAAGAAAAAGAGAGGTAAACATCACAACTCACCGACATACGACGAAATCCACAACTCCTTCATCCCAGGATCCACACGCGTCAAATACCCTTCCAACACCATCAAAATAGAAGCACACATTTGCGCATTCCCCAACTCTCCATAAAAATTTAAAATATCCAACACCAAGTCTTCCCGATCCAACTGCGGGATCGCCAAATCTTCAAAAACCCAGTTGTTTGCTGCTGCTGCTGCTGCTGCTGTAGAAGTGGGAGTCGTTACGACTGGAGTCACTGCTGAAAGGGCTCCTGGAACTAACTGCTGATGCCCAAGGTGCCGATGTCGATGATGATAATGGTTTTGCTGCTGCTGCGTCACCGCTCCCGTCGTCAGTCCCCCATTTCCTCCCGCCCACCCAGCCAAAACCGCCTGCCCCAAAAACCCCTTCCCTCCGACACCACCACCTCCGCCACCACCACCACTCACAACACTACTCCCAGTATCATCGCTATCATACCCTTCACTACTCAACCCAATATCAATCCCCGCGCCCCCGCCTCCCCCTCCACGGTCAACATCATTCAAACCACCACCACCGGCACGGTCATCTCCAACACCACTCACAACAACACCTCGCTTGAACCAAGCCGCACCAGAATACTGTAACGCGCCGCCGCCCCCAACACCTGCACCCAAGAACCCAGGATGTCCCCCGCCCACGCCTACACCCGCGCCGCCGCCGCCGCCGCCGCCAGTAATAGCATGATGCAGCCCCCGCTTCGCTGCCTTCAACGCGAGGCCGTTGAACCGGAAATCTTCTTCATCGCTGTCATCGTCGCTGTCGTATTCATCTTCAGAGTCGTCATTATGCTGTTGCTGTTGTTGCTGCTGCTGAGAGAACGGTTTACCATGTGACGACGGCGCGGCATGGGAAAGGAGATGTAATTGGTTCGTTGGTAGTGGTACTGGTGGTGCGTGGGTTGCTGTTGGAGTTGTTGTTGTTGTTGTGGTTGTTGTTGTTGCGGGGGTTGTGAATTGTGGTGGTGGTGTTGCGAGGCTTCCGATTAGAGGTGTGGTTTTTGTGCTGTTTGCTGTTGTTGCATCTGTAGCTGCGGCAGTTATATGCTGTTGAATTGGAGAATGAATTGTGGATGATGATGAGTTGTTGGAGTGGTGGTGGTGGTGGCTGCTTGTGTTTGTGGCGTGACGCGAATGAAGGGGGTGTTGCCCGAGAGTCAGTAAATCGGCACCGCTGCCTCCGGGTGTCTTTTTAAACATTCGCTGCTCGGGTTCTCGTGGGACTTCGATTCCAAAGAGGAGTTGGAGAAACGCCCATGTTTGGGATGCGCGAGGAAGATCTAATCTTGCTGCAGCCTTTTTTTTTCGCGAATGATTGAAAAAAAAAGTCAGGGGAATATATATAAGTTAAATAAAAAAATAAAAAAAAATAATAAAAAAATTAAACCTCTGAATTGGTTTTACACATTTGCCAAATCTCATCACAACTAGCCTTTTGAATAGCACTGCCGCCTTTTTTCCGCTTACTTGAGAGGTTCTTTCCCAAATCATACTGAAAAGCAAGCTGAAGAAACGAAACGTCATTGAATCCACCAGTTTCGTAAACGGCGATTAGTTGCTTCAATGGACCAGAGTGTGGGCTTTTGATTACATTCGATGAAATGGGAGATAAAGGGGTATTATTGCTGGTGTTGTTGTTGGGGAGCTGTGTATTTGTGATTGGTGGGGAAGAGGGTGTGGAATTAATCGCTGGTAAGGAGCCTGAATGGGTGCTTCCATTGGCGGCTGTTAATCCAGCAACAGACGGGTGCTGGATGTTGCTGGTGGGATATAATTTTTTGGCTGTAAGAGATTGACGGTTTGACGAAGAGGAAGCTGAAGGTCGTGGGGGAGATGACATTGGTTGCAAAGCCAACGGAACTATAGGCGGCGAAGTCCTCATTTCTGAGTTATCGAGAGCCGGTGTATGTGAGTGTTGTTGAGGAAGCGAGAATGTATAATCGCCAAATTGATTCCAGCCGCCAGCACATGGAGGTAGTAGTTCATAAGGATGATAGCCAGCTACTTCCAAATCTTGTCTGACAAAAGTATGATCTTTTGAAACGGACCATATAACGTCCGAGTCCTGCCATAAGAAGTCTTGATGGAAAATGGTTGTCACTTATTAGAAAAAAAAAAAAAAAAAAAAAAAAAAAAAAAAAAAAATTCCACACAACAAACCTGTAATGGGTCCATCATGCTCTTCTACAGCCCATTCAGCAACATATCCCCGTCCCAAATCCCAGACACTCAGTTTGGAATCAACAGCCAACGAACAAGAAGCAATCTGATGAGCAGAAGAGGACGAAAAAGGACTTGGCCTCCAAGCGATTCGAGCGACATGAGAACTTGTTTGGATAGTCTGAAACGGTTTCCTTCCTTCTGCCTTGGTATCCCAAAACTTGATCACCTTGTCACGACCGGCACTGGCAAATACATTGCCGTCGGGATGCCAGTCGATGGTAAGAGCCAGGCCGAAATGGGCACTCCATCGGCGTTCTGGTTCATTTGGTTTTCGAATATCCCACTTTTGCACATCCTATGGGGGAGAGAGTGTGTGTGTGTGTGGAATCAAGATTCAATGATGAAGTTGTCAAAACGCACCCCGTTCTCAAAGGCAGCAATGAATTCGAATGCAGCCGTGGGACTGAATTGCACGTCGCGCACCTTGTCCGCGCGCCCCTCGAATGTCGCAGACGAGTTGCCGCGTTCGCGCAGGTCCCACAGCTTGATGGAGGCGTCCTGGCACGCGCTCAGCAGCAGCGGGTCAGCGTGGTGGAACGACAGACGGTTCACGGACTGGTCGTGCTCCTTGAAGACGCGCAGCAGCTTTCCCGCGCTTGCGCTTGCGCTTGCGGCCCTGTCAGCGTCCCACAGCACGATGTCGCCGTTGAGGTGGGCGGACGCGACGGCGCTCGGCGCGTAGCTGCGCGCCCACTTTGCGTCCGTCAGCGCGTAGTTGAGGCGCGCGCCGCCTGCGCCGCCGCCGCCGCCGCTGCGCAGGTTCGCCGTCTCGCGCAGCTCGCGCTCAAACACGGCGACAACCTTCAGCACGTCTTTGCCGCCGACGACGCCGCGCGACCCGTCCGGCGAAGCGCTGAGCACCGCCAGCGGCGACGCGAGCCGGCAGCGCAGCGTCTTGAGAAGCTTCGGCTTCGGCTTCGGCGCCGTGTCCGGGGGCGGCGCTTCGGCGCCCGGAGACGGTGACTGAGACTGCTGCCCGTGCCGTCCGCCGTCCGCGTCGAGAAAGACGCTGCTCGCACTGCTGCGCGCGATCGCCGCATACGTCGGGCCCTGCATCTATTCTGCTGATGTTCTACTGATGTTCTACAGAACAATAAAACTATTCTATCCAAATGCATTTGCATTTGCATTGCATTCGATTGCATTCTGCTTTAAACTGAAAACAGTAGTGGCTCCTATTTTTGGAATTGCCTTCTGGAACCATCTAAAGTGGTCACACGGATTCCGTCCACACTCAAAAGCCTCTCTAAGAGTCTAAACACTGTCGAGTCTTTCCCTCGATCTGAGAAATAATCACTATTGCAAGAAATACATCTCCGTGCTCTAGTCTCCGACAAGAGAAATAGTCACTATTGCAAGAAATACATACATGAAAACCCCTTCCCAGTCTACAGCGCTACCGAATCAAACAGCTGCCGAGACCGATACCCTTCAAAATAGACCTTTGATTCATCATTTTGCTCGATTGTTTCCAAATTTCTTGAGCAAGAATCAGAAGAACCCCTGTCGTTCAACTTCGGAATACAATCTAGTACCTTTACCCAAAGAGCCAGGTCGAAACTCTGATGCAACGTTGCGAGATTCTCAAAGTCATGACTCGTCCCTATCTTGTCACTTTGATAACCGGCGGTTGTCCTTCAAAAAGCGCCGTCCGTCTACTATCATACCATCAGCAAATTCCAAGAATGACTTGGATACTCATGATAGTTTTGATGAGCCGTTAGCTACCACTGAAAATCGCACCGTATTCCCAACGACATTCCGCTCTCATTCAGATGCCAGTGATTCTGACAGCAATGACTCAACCACCTTTGCTCCCATAAAACTGAAAAGATCAAAAGCAGTCGTCAAGCCACATGTATCAGCTAGTATCAATCGAAGAAACTTACTTGAACCGATTTCAGCATTTAAAGATCGATTGAATCCAATTGCCATCCAGCCCCCATACCCACTCAATCGAGACTGGAGTAACCATGACAGCAACGTACAATCACCAAACGGTACCTTCAAAAAACGAATCAATGACTTGGAGTTGCCACAACAACCTCCTTCAGCCATCCTGCTTCCTGAAAACTCCAAGACTGCAGCATCAGACATATCTCGATTTCCTACGCCGCCACCACCACCACCACCACTACCACTTGCCTATTCACAACGTATTTCGTTAAACTCTATAGCCACAGCTCAAGGAAGCAGCAGTGAATCGCTTCACGTCCAATCCCCCCTCCTCGATTCACCACCAAACACCACCACCCAAACCAAATCACCCAAAAAGTCAATATCCTTTTCCGGATTAGGAAAACCCGAAAACTGTATCAATAGGGCCAACAAACCGTACTACACATCCTCCGCCTCTTGCACCTCCTTCTCCTCCTCCACGTCCCTTCTCCTTTTGAATTCTTTGAAATCTTCTGTTAATTCCTTCTTGTTGGTAAAGTCATCAACATCCGTTTCGATAATCGAAAATGCGGGGCCGGTGCCGCCGCCGCCAATGCTACCACAAACACCATCATATCCATCACAAAAGAATAACGTGATTGAAACAAGCGTGATTTACGATAAACGCGATTCAAGCCACAGTTTTGGATCAAATTACAGTGTTGCTGCCGGAGGTGATGCTGCTGGAGTTGGTGGTGATTTCTCTGCTGGCAAAATCAATCAGTATTTCATTATGGGAGAGATTGGATCTGGATCCTATGGAAAAGTATGTCTCTGTCAGAATGAAGAGACGGATCGATATTTTGCTTGTAAAGTTGTGAGTAAAAGCAAGTTGCGGAAAAAGTTTCGGTGGAGTTTGTTTAGAAGGGGTGGGGGTGGTGGTGGTGGTGGTGGTGGTTGTTTGAAGGAGGACAGAGGCGGGCCAGATCCTTTGTTGCAACCCATCCAAAAGGAGATTGCTATTTTGAAAAAACTGTCGAATCATCATCGGAATATTAATTCGTTGGTCGAAGTTTTGGATGATGAGAAGGAGGATAATTTGTATATGAGTATGTTCTTTGTTTTTTTTTTTTTTTTTTTTTTTTTTTTTTTTGTTTTTTTTTCGACTCTTTAACCAAATCTTTCTCTCGCCCAGTTTTCGAACTTTGTGAATATGGACCAGTCATGGTCCCGAAATTACACGAAGTGGTTCGACCGTTTTCTGAAAAACTAGCTCGACACTACTTTAGAGAGCTTGTACTTGGTATAGAGTATTGTGAGTCCATCATCCTTCTCTTTTTTTTTCTATGTATACTCTCCATGTTTTTAAACGAATCCAAAAACAGTGCATTATAATAGAATAATCCATCGCGACATCAAACCAGAGAACTTGCTGTTAACAATCGACAACACACTGCAAATCTCGGATTTTGGCATCTCCCACATTTTCCAAGAGGAAGGCGAGGATGAATTTGAAGACGTCAACACGTCCCCGCTATTCTGTCCCCCAGAAGCGTGCAATAGTAAGGAACCCACCCTCTCTCTCTCTCTCTTTTTTATTTCATTTTATCAAGGGAATGACCTTTAACTTTTATGTTTGTTATTCTCGATTCTGACAGTGGACGGGGATACCATTGAAGCAAGCGTCAAAGGCACATCATTCGACATTTGGTCCATGGGAATCACATTATTCTGCTTCGTGCACGGACACTGCCCCTTCGAAGACGACTGCCTCCCAGACCTATACACCAAAATAAACAACGACACTCCCCAAATCTCAAACACACTGAGCCCCGCCTTGCAACACCTGATTCTCCAAATGCTCTCCAAAGACCCACTCCAACGACCCACGATTCGTCAGATCCGAAGAAATGAGTGGGTTGTTGGTTATGGATCGGAGCCGCTTGTGTCGGAGGATGTGAATTGTGTTGTGGAGGCTGTGACGGAGGAGGATGTTTCGAATGCGCTTGTGCGGATATCTGTGTTTGAGAAAATTAGAAAGTTGTTCAAGAAGAATTTGAAGTAGATCTTTTTTTTTTATGTGTGCAAGTCATTAACAAATGCGAATACGTTTTAGAATAAATATTAAATAAAAAATTAAAAGGATTATCAGGGGGGGGGGGGGGGGGGGGGGGGGGGGGGGGGCTTTGTCATTGTTCGGTTTTTTTTGTTTTTTTGGTCTCGCCTCGAAAAATCCGCCAATACTCATTTTCGTTAGAAAAAGTGGGGGGCAGGAGCTACTTTTTCAGTTCAATATTCCATTTCTGGGTCTGAAAAGAAGGGGGGAAAAAGCTGCTGCATCTCTTAAAGATCTGTTTGAGTTTCTTACCAGTTTTGATTACACGTTTAAATCACCCCCCTATTTTCCCAACAACAAACAATGGGCACCGACAGTCGATATTCCAAAGCCAGTGTAGAAACACTGAACGAGGAAGTCAAGGAGCCAAAAGGAATCAATCAAAAGTTGGGGAGGCTCTTTGCTCAGTTCCGAAGAAAGCCACCAATCATCACGGAAACTTGTTCAACTGTCCAATCAAAAGCAAAACCCAAAGTAACGGACTCTCATCAATCACAGCACTTGAAAGGAGTCCTTCAACTGGCGAAACCACCTGCTTCTATACAAAATTTGGAGCTTCCAGCCGTGGTTGTTGTCATACCTGAAGTTCCAGAATCAGAAAACCGATTACCTTCAACAGAGACCTTAACAGACAGTCTAATAATATCTGAAAATATTGTCGCGATAAAACTGGACGACGATGACGAAGAACCCGTGTTTGCCTCATCTGCAATCTTACCACCACAAACTTCAAAACACAAACAACAGCCTAGCTTAAAGTCAGTCAACAAGAGATTCAGAAAAAAATCAGTCAACCAATTTCGTCCCTCCAGCATCAAAAACAGGGCCTTTTCACTCCACGAATCATCTGGCTCGAAAACTGTAAATTTCAATCTAGAGAATCTAGAGGGGGCCCGAGAAGAAGACGCGGATGATTTGAATATTGATTTGGTTCGATTCATTGACGCGGAGGAGTCTCACAGGAACACCAGCTTATCCAGGTCTTTGAAGTACACCATGAACCAGCGAACGTCGAATGGCTCTTTGGCGAGAAGTTCAACTGCAGGACATAGAATCTCTACGACGGAGCAGCAGGATTTTGTGGGACCTGATGATGATGATGACGATGAGTTGAAGTTTGGGTTTCCTGCTATCGTTATTGAAATCACACAAACGGAACCACCGAAATCCCTGAAACGAAGTCATGCCATGAAAAAGAAGCCAACGCAGAAAGTCGAGCAAGTTATTGTGAATGTGGAGTTTGTAAATCCTGACGACTTTATGGTGGCCGCCCCCCAAGACAGAGAACGGCAATACTCGTTTGATTCAAGCAAATCAACAAACCGACTGCAAACAACCCGACGGAGACTCTCTTCCTGAGCCATTTAGATCTTTTGATCATGGATTGGTTCCGATTGCGGTGCAACCTGTTGTTGTTCAAAAGCATGTCAAGAGGAAACTGGATGTGACTATTCGGAAAGGAGCGTCTTGGAGGAGGTCGTTTCGGATCAAGACCGGCAGTAAAATTTTCAACCTTGAGACGGTCTCAATCATCAAAGCAATGGGAAGCTCAACGCGAAACTTTGTACCATGAGACAATGATTACCGATGATTTCACTGGAATAATGAAAATGAATCCAAGGTGGTTGAACAAGCAAGAAACCCCGCCGTCGAATGGCGCGGCAAGCTCGCATCCAAAGGCTAGTGAAAGGCCGCCCATGGCCATAGGATCTTTGCGGTCGAGTATGAAAATCAAAAGAGGCGTGTCAAACAACTCGTCGCAACATCCTTTTTTGAGTTGGTCCTCGAAATATTCGAGCCACGCCTTTTCAGTGGGCAGCCTGCCTCGGCATTCTCTCGGCTATGACGACCATTTGCCGAGAAAAATGTCTGTGACTCGAACCGTCAGTTTTCACAGATCATCAAGAGGCCAACTCAGCTCACATGGAGTTTCTGAAATCGATTGCACGCCACCATCCAGTGAATTCTCCCGGAGCCAGCTTTCTCCAGCATCAAGCCACTACATGTCTTTCAGCAGATTGCAGTCACGCTCCCCTGGTCCAACTGCCAAATACGTGCCGTCATCGAATGAAACGTTTAAAACAACTTCAAAGACGTCATCTATTTGGAAGATATTTGGGTTCCAAAAGAGCGGGATTTCCTTTTCACGCAAGCAAGAAAACCATCACCACCACAATAACAAGTTATCAACGAGCTTGTTCCGGTCCAAATCCGGAGACCCTTCAAGCTCATCCAAATCCCCGACTTCTCTGCGGTGGGCGTCACCGCGTTGGGTTTCATCCAGCACCTTTATAAACTCGTCTTCCGCCATAATGCCCGACAAATTCAAAGACACGACGAAAACGACAACGACAATAGCCGGAACAATATCAACCACCCCATTCACAGAAAACATGGAACTCTCCAAAGAAGACGAGGAAGAAAATTACTATGAAATCCCACGGATTCCACGAAAACTCACTGCAAAGTCATCCTGCTCTGTTGGAGGCGTGCGGTCCAGCTCACGAGACAGCGCCACCACGTCGCGGTACTCAATGTCCCAGTTAAACTCCAGAAGCAGAGTCACGCTATCGAGATCAGGTAGTGCTCGAACGAGGCGTGAGAAACATGAAGTGATTGAAAGCACTGTTGTCTATGAAAAGCAAGACGCATACACCATTTCTCCACTTTTGCTTAAACAAAATGAGGATGAGCATGTGGAAGGGAAAATCAATCCAATACTTGATTTTGCGGGAGATTGGGTCTGGCGCGTATGGGAAAGTGAATCTATGTAAAAGCGAAATGGATCGGCGGTATTACGCGTGTAAAGTTGTGAGTAAAGCGAAATTGAAGAAAAAGTTTCGGTGGAAAGGAGCTCCATCGAAAGGACCGCGATCAATATCATCGGAGGCAGTTGCTGCTGCTGAGGCGGATCCGATTCAAGCGATTCGTAAAGAAGTTGCCATTTTGAAGAAGCTTTCAAAGCATCCGAATATCAATGTGTTGGTGGAAGTTATTGAGGATGAAAAAGAGGATAATTTGTACATGTGTGAGTGCTCTTTTTTTCTTACTGTTGGCTTGTTTGTTGTGGGGTTGTTAATAATTGTTTCAAAAGTTTTTGAGCTTTGCGAGTACGGACCAGTTATGAATATCAAGATAAATGAGCGTGTGCGACCATTCTCTGAGGAAATTGCGAGATACTATTTTCGCGACCTTCTTTTGGGAATCGAGTATCGTATGTGCAAAAAAAAAATGCTCTAGGAGTTTGAAAGAAATACTAAAAACGTCTTTTTCACTTTCAAAAAGTACACAATAACCGCATTATTCACCGTGACCTCAAGCCTGAAAACCTCCTCCTCACTGCAAACTACAAAATCCAAATTGCAGATTTTGGAATATCTCACATGTTCAATGAAGGAGAAGACGATAGAATCATTGACAAAAACACATCTCCCCTGTTTTGTCCTCCAGAAGCATGTCAAAGTAAGTTGGGCACATCCATTGACCCCCCCCCCCCCCCCCCCCCCCCCCCCTAATAAATTCTTATTATTAACTTTCTATTTGTTTCTAAAAAGTGGATGGCGAAAGCATCGGTGTAATCAAAGGCTTCCCGTTTGACGTGTGGTCAATGGGAGTTACCCTCTACTGCTTCGTGCACGGCTACTGCCCCTTTGAAGATGAATGCATTCCAGACTTGTATTCAAAAATCTGCAATGACGAGGCAATGATCTCCTCTCGACTAAGCCACGAGTTGCGTCTCCTTTTGATTGACATGCTGAACAAGAACCCAAATATACGTCCCACCATCCGACAAATTAGAACCTATCCTTGGGTAACAAACTATGGCATGGAGCCGTTGATTTCTGAAGAGGAGAACTGCGTCATTGAGGATGTGACTGAAGAAGAAATCGAAAACGCAGTGTCTCCAGGACAAAAACTGATGGAACAGGTGCGGTGCTTAAATACAAATGAGAAAAACATAGCTCATCGTCTTTTAACAATATGACCTGGTTGTGTTTTTTGATTATTTTTCAAGGTCAAGAAGATTATTCGAAAAGTAACCAGCAAAATCGCATTGTCAAGTGCACCTGCCACCCCAAGATGCATCGATTCACCGAAAACCAATGGAATTTCAAACTTATCACAGTATCAACAAAACTCTTTTTGCCAATCAGCGATTTCGAAAAGCGGATCTGCGACATCCAGTGCATCTCACTTGTCTCATTTCAGACAAAAGTCAGACGCCAATTTGGCTTCTTCATCTCGACAGGAGACTAGTAAATCAGAGCCCAAGCTTTCTAAGCAATTGTCAGATATTACTGGCGCGGCATTGAGATTTCTTCCAAGAAGCCCACCTCTCAATTCAATTGCACCCACCACAAAATCAAAGTCGGATTTCTTGAAAGTTCCAGACAGTCGGTGCGAATGAAACCCAACCACTTGAATTGAAACAGTTTTTATTCTTCGACTCAGACACACCACAACACAACCACACCCACCACACAAACGAAACCAACAAAAGTATAAATAACCATATAAAAGAAAAATTAATAAAAAAAAACAAACTGAAGAGATGGTGACAAACACCTCTAAAAAAATATGGATACGCTCAAGTGCAAAACTACAACCTCTGTAGCTTTATATTACTTTTTAGCACGTTGCTTGCCTTTTGCCTTTGAAGAAATGCCTTCGGAAGACTCTTTTGCATCTTTATCTGATTTTTTGGTTTTGGGGACATCAGTTGAGGTACCAGCTTTTTTGGTTGCAGGAGCATCACTGGCAGCCTTGGATGATCGGCTCTTTTTTGGCTTGGCGGTATCATCTGAGTCGGCGTCTTTTGGGTCAATTGGAGCCTTTGGTGGTTCACTAGGCGCTGCTGCTTGGGCTTGTTCTGTCATCTCACTCTCTTTCGCTTGTAAGAAAAAGAGGCGAACATCGCTCGAGCCAGTATTCTTCATACTGTAGAAGTTTCCTTTGGAATTTGCAAGAGTTTAAGAACTTAATTTGCATCGACACACACAAGACGGTTGTACCTCGAGGAATCATGAATTGAGAGCCTTCAGTCACTTCAAATGAGCTTTTATGAAGTGTAACCCTGACTTTTCCAGAAATGACGTAGACAATCTACTCGAAAACTGGATAAGTCAATGCAAGTATAAAAAATCTAGATTACCAGCACAGTAGGTCCAGAGCTCTTTTTCGGTTTCTCACTTCCTTTTGGCAAAATCATAATACCAGAGCCACAGAAAGATCCAACGCTGAAGGTCCTCTGAAACATGAATGTCGACCCTTGACCTACGACTTGAGGGTTGTACATTTCCTCCGTTAGGACAACACCTAAAATAGTATTAGGCCAATGTCACTTCGAACGGCAAACTCACGTTCGGTAACTTCTTCGCCAGTTTCAAAGTTTAGCACTGGAAGATCAGGTGTTTTGAGGACAGGAACTTTCTCCTTTTTGATTGGCAAGGCGCCTTTAGACAACGACTTCTTGCGGTGCACTGGCTTGGTTTCGTGTTCCTCTGATGGCGGAGCCTTAAGAACCGCAGTTGCCACAGGAACAAGTGTGCCTGATTTATGCTGTCAGCCGAAAATTCGAATTCAAGAAAGTTCAAACCTGATCCTAAAGAATCCCGTCTCATGTTATATTTTACTTGCTCTCCCTTCCAGAAATCTACTGGCTCGAGTCTTATCCGCTTTCCACGGGATCCATTGTTCTCTGCGACAACAAGGGCGCCTTCTTCCTTTTTAGGCTTCTTTGAAGCACGTACGGTACTCTTTTCGGTAGAATCTCTGTCTCGCTTTTTAGACGTGGGCGGTCTCCCTCTTCCCTTCTTTGCTTCCACAACTTCTACAACTTCCTCATTTTCTTGAGTGCCTTCGTCAGGCTGATTCACTTCCTCTTCTTCAATTGCATCCTCAACTTCTTGGTCATTATGTTCTTCAAATTCGTCCGGAGCAGTATTGTGATCCATATCACCATTGTACCCGACATCTTCTTCTTCCTCATCCTGCTCCGCCGAAACCATGTCACGACTGACATCGTCCTCAGGCTCATCCGCAGCAGGCCCCTCCATTGAAGCATTATCATCGGTGAGGAATTGAATGGGTGCACGCGCCTTTCCCTTCCGGGCCGCAGTCCCAGTCGTTACAGAAGCAGTCCTGCTTGCCAACCCTCCTGAAGACCGCACAGCAGGTGAAGATTTAGCAACAGGCGCCACATATCCGAGTTCACCAGGAAGCAGAGGATAAGACCAGTCTGGATGCTTACTTTCAGAAAACGCGACATAACGTTCTCCAGAAGCAGCGGCTTTCTGAGCAGAGCCTTCGTCCTCCTCTTCTTCGTCATCTTGAGGTTGTGCAGTATCTTCGGGATAGTCTTCCTGTTCCATCTCGGCCTCATCGTGGGATGTCTCGTCCGCGACAGTCACTACTCGTTCACTCAGCTTGCTTCGCCCATGTCTTCCTACGGCCGCAGATGTTGACGAGGCGGACCGAGGAGATTCCGATGCAACTACTGCTGTAGCTCCCGATTTCTTAATAACACGTTTTGGAGAGTCCCTAGCAACACTAGCGGTGGCCTGTCGCATTTCTTCTGTAACCACTTCGGACTCCACGGGTTCCTTTCGCTGGCGTCTTTGGGATGAAGGCGGAGCGGGAAGCCGTGGTACCTCTTCTTGTTCCAATTCCGGTTCAGGTTCATGCTGGGGCTGCTTTTTTGGTCGAGGTGGGATAGGACGAGGTCCTTCCTTTTGTAAAGCATCTTGATGGCGTCGAGCTGGTTGTTCAGTCATGGGACCACGTGCAGCTTCTGCGTGTTTTTTGGGATGCTGAGCGTTCATGGCTGGGGTTGTTGGAGCAGTCGAGGTTCCAAGGCTTTTACGGCGATTATCAGGAGGCAGCTGTCGAGTAGCGGAGGCAGCGGCTGCTGAGACTGCGCGAGCAAAAGGTTGAGGATATTTCCCCCCATTTACTGGACTGGCACGGTGAACATTGGCATCAGAATTATCATCTTCGTACGAATACTCTTCTGCTGGTTCTTCATAGCGAGGAAGATATCGAGGCTGCTGGCTGCGAGGTTGACTGTGGACGGTTTGGCGAAGAATAGGCGATTCGACACGATGATTTGGGCTGTACTGCTGGGCGGTTCTGCTATTCGGGGTCGATGTACGCGAACGAGAAGAGACAACGAGCTGGCGTTGGTCGTGTGGACCGCGTGGTTGTGGGTATTGTTGACGGCGTCGACTATCCAGGTCTTCCAAATCCAGTGGCTCATCCTCATATTCTTGCGCCTGTTGATCAAAGTACTTGTTATCTGGATAACGAGAAGAGTTGTCGTCGTAATAGCGATCCTGATAGACAACACGCGGAGCCATAGTTTCTCTGCGGTGGTTAAGTTGCTGTTGCTGCTGCAGCTGTTGGCGGTATGACTTGGACACAGCGGGCACTTCCGAATGGCGACGAGCGGTTGCTCGTGGTCGAGACGCGCGTTCTTCCTCAAATTCTTCATCAACAGGACTGTCCTGACTGGCCGACACTGGTGAGCGCGGTACAAGCGTACTCTTTCTAAAGACGGCCGAGGGATCTTCATGGACATGAACAGGTGACCCATTGTAATGTCGAGGAGAATGATGGCTGAGGCTCTTTCTTCCTGAGGTTGAGTATGGGTTTTGTGTCGTTGTGCTGTGGTGTTTTGGCGCGTTGGAAGATCCAAATTGCGACCAGGAGAAGCATGGAGTTCAGGGAAGCTGGTCGACTGTCTGTGGACAACTTCGTCGTCGTCTGAAAATACAAACAAAGTGTTAGGTTTGTTTGTTTGTTTGTTGTCCAAGCAAAAGAAGCACAGCAGAAAACAGCCAACGAAGGCCTCGCATCCCGTGCCGATTAATATACTCGATATTACGTATTTTACTGTGTGGTCCGCCGCCACTTCGAGAGGGTGAGAGAGATTCTACTTACAGGGCATAAACGGCCAGC
>JAIVFH010000526.1:0-16188 GCA_025765595.1 Obelidium mucronatum
CGCGACACGGCATGTGGTCTTTTCACTGGTACCGCAATACGCGCAAAGAAAATCCGGCCTCTGCCCACCAGTTGTTCCTGCTGCTGCTGACGCTGGTTGAGTACTAATTTTTGAAATAGCCGCGAAGATAGCTTCTTATGCCTTCGCGTGGTTTAACTGCATTTCCGCCAATTGTTTCGCCAATTCATCCACAGAGGTATTGCCCACAACCTCTTTAGGCGGATCAGGTTTCTTAACTTTCTTTGATTTTCTTTTCTTTTTTGCTGACTTTTCACTTTCAGAACTGCTGGAGCTTGAAGATTCGCTATCCAAAGACTCCGAACTAGAATCCTCCTCGGCATCACTGGAACTTTCATCACTAGAACTATCGGACCGCTTCTTGCGACGGGATCCTTTAGACACTGCTTTCGTTGATCTTTCCAGTTTGTCCAAGGTAGTAACCACTTTGCAGAAATTTTTCCAGTCATTATTCTGAACATTATCCGCTCCAATAATTTTATCCAGAATAGCTCGAACTTTGCGTTCCGGTAATCCTCGAAGGAAAGTTTTTACCGCAACCGCATCTCCTGGCTTGGCGTTGTCGTCCATTGCAGTTAAGACCGAATTATATTCTCCTAAATATTCCGCGTCGCTAACAAAAATTCCACGCGACCGTTGCTTTCTTGCCATTTTGTCCAAATCCGCAAGACTGTAGATGATATCTTGATCCTTATAATTGGTTGCAAACCAATTTGTCAATTCTTTGAAGTTGATGGTTTTAGTTTGTCCAGCCGCCCAAACCGCGTATTCCTTATTGACTGCTTGAGAGACCATAGCCAATAAATAATTGATTTGTTTTGAATCACTATCCAGACCCTTTTTCCCAATTTGTTGAAGAATGTAGTAAATAAATTCCGTGACTTTCGGTCCTCGAAATTGATGTGTTTTGAAATAATCCTTCCTTTTGCCCATATTGACTGACTACCACAATAGATTTAAAATGGTACGCTCGCCACTGTTACAAGTACAATAAATTCTTGTTTGTTTTTATAGTTTTTGGTTCGTGTGATAGTATCCAGCAATTAAGTTCGAAGACTTGAAATTGATGGCGTCAATGTGGCACAGTAGAATAATACCAGTTAACCTTTAACACGCGTTCAATCAGTTCCAACGCGTCCAAAGTAATAGGCAATAGCAATAAAAGCGGATAAAAACCTTTAACACGCGTTCAATCAGTTCCAACGCGTCCAAAGTAATAGGCAATAGCAATAAAAGCGGATAAAAACCTTTGCAATAATTCAGATACGTTAACTTATGTGGTAAATCCCAATCAATCGCTCCAATGCAATATACCTTTAACACGCGTTCAATCAGTTCCAACGCGTCCAAAGTAATAGGCAATAGCTTTTTTTTTTTTGGTTTTGATGTGTATGTATTTTGTAATTAACACTTTGTCGAACAACTACTTCTCCCAAATTTCTCAGTACAGTATAGTTAGGCCCGGCTCACATTCTGGACAGCAAGTGACTTTGCACCCCAACCCCCCTTGTAGACCTCTCGTCTACTTCCTCTTTTACTTGGGCACCTTCCACTCTACTCTGTAGTTCAGAAGTGCAGGTCTCCTTTGAGGGCTCCTGAACTACCACCAACTTCATTTTCGGTTCCACCAGGGTTTGAACCGGGAACCTGCAGCACATCAGCATCAGGTCTTAACCACCTGAGCCATTGATCCCCTCCAAAGTAATAGGCAATAGCAATAAAAGTGGATAAAAACCTTGATCACAAAGAAATCCCTCCATCAGTAATAATAAAAAAAGGAGATAAAGAAAGAATAAAAACCTTCAAGAGCGTAAAAGAAGAATACAAGAGATTAAAAACCACAAAAATCCGAATAAAGAATAATAAGTGGGGAAGAACTTCAAGTTTATATAGGAAAAGCAAAACAATAATAAAAGAAACAATGATAAATAAAAAGTCCGAGACGATCTGCCACAAAGAACAGGGCGATCGCTCTAGGAGAATTCTTGGTGTTGGTTTTGAAGCAGCGTCGGCCGTTCCGCGGAAATCTCGAAAATCAATGAAGAAATATTTGACGCGAAACCCGAGTGCGAGTAACACCCACCAACGTCTTCCGGCTTGAGGTGCACCGTAGACTGCCTTCTGAGGCAGTCTTACCCATGGCTGTTCACCTTTAGCTGCTACCTTGATTTCCCGGCCAGGAAACTGAAGAACGTATACTTTGTCTACCATGTCTGCGTTCAGGTAAGCTGATTGCACATCTGAGGCCATTGCCACTAAATCCATTTGCCAGCAGGATTCGGAATGTTTGAGGTTTCACTACTGGTGAGTAAGTGTTGTCATAGTCAATACCGTGTGTCATTCTGTGTCCACCAATAACCCCTCTTGCTTTCTTTTCACCATCATGTTTCTCAGCCAGTATTATTTTTGCTGGAATCGCCCTCTCACCTTTAGGTAAATGCATCAGTGGTCCAAAAGATTCATACTTTGCTAAGTTCTGCTCCTCCTTTTTGATAGCTGCTTCCCATTCTGCTGCGTCAGGTCCGCTCAATGCTTCTTTGACTGACATGAAAGCAAACAAAATGTACCACACACCTGCACGATCGACAAACCGGTAGCATTTTACTGGCTTTGGTATTCTCATGGATCTTTGGGTGGGTGTCTGTGTTTTGGGTGTTTCTTTCTCATCGTCGCTGGAGTCCAGGATTGATTCGTCTTCTGAATCTTCCTCGACATGTTCTGATTTCCCCTTTGTTTCAGGTTTCTGTGGGCTTGTTTCTTCAAATTCTATACTCTTTGCCCTGAAGATTCTTCCGGTTTGTACGCTTATTACCCAATATGTGTTTCTGTCAAGGCAATATCCTAGCATTCTGACTTTTTCTCCCCTTGGGTCTAACTTGTGTCTTCCTTTTGTTTTCTTGACAGGTACTTTCGCCCATCCTTTTGCTCCGAAAACCACAAGTTTGTTCCATTCTGGCTTTTGACCACTGAAATTTTCCCAACAGGTTACACCTCCTGCTGGACTCTCCAAACGGTTTCTAGTGTAAGCCGCAATTTGGTACGCGTCTTGCCAAAATTCCGTGCTGCCCATGCTCCCTCTGAATGAATCCAGTTTGTTACTTCCACTGTGGCGTTTTGTTTGTGTTCATATTCTATGATTGGTTCCAGACTAATCCCTTTCTTTCTAAGGAATCCTCTGAACACTCCCTCTATGAAGGCTTTCTTGTTATTGCCATGCATGCACAGCAATTTCTTTCCAGAAATCCGTTCTGCCCACGGTAACCAATCCTTAAATATTTCCAGGATTGTTTCACCTGCTTTGTGGGGTACTGGGAAAAGGTACTTTGCCCCACTTGCTTTGTCAGTGAGTACCCGTACCACTTTTTCCCCATTGCGTCCTTCCACATTAATTATTTGTGTACCAATTCCAACGGATTTTCTTTTCTTGGATGACTGGTGGGTTTGAAGGGTTTGCGTTTGGCGTTTGCCACTTTGCAAATCTCGCATAGGCAATTTTCCCAGTGCCCTTTAATCTCCAGGTTTGCAATCATCGGTATGCTCCTTTTGATTTTGTCGAAACCTGCGTGTCCCAATCTTCTGTGCAACAGCATTTGGTCTACCGCAATCAGCGCTACACTTGCTTTGCCGGTACCTTTGGTTTCATCACGGTCCAGTCCATTTGCCAGTGACTGCTGACCATGAAAGCCGTGAACACAGTTGTGTTGTCTTTCACAAACTCACATCAGCCTGTCGCGCTTCTTTCTTCGAACCCCATACTGTCCGTCACAATTGTTGAGATTAAATTTGCCCCCATTTCTTTTGCGTATTTGACTTCTTTCCATGTGACAATATGTCCTTGTTTTGTTTTAAAATCCACATGCCCCTTATAGGTTACATCCAGTGTTCAATTTCCCCCAACCCTGACAGTTTCCTCAATCGGCGTTAGCCTCTTGAGCACTGTCAAATCTGATGTGTACGCCAAACTTGCCGCAGAGTCTTTGTACCAGACCTCGTTCTCCTTGTTCTGTTCATTTGCCATGAAGGCACAATTAGTAACTGCATGGTTTTTGTGAGAGTATGCTGATACTAACAAGCACGAGGATTTTTCTACACTCACATATAGTGAGTTGACGGGATCTAAAGGGTTGGTTTGTGGTTCCGAGCACGTCTCTAAGACACACTCACCATGTTCCACCCCGTTTTCACCCATACAACTCGGCCGGGTACCACAATCCCCAGGGCAATATGCTGCAAACATGAAGTGAGCAGCAGCTTTCTTCTTCGGACTCTCCAACTTTGACTCAGGTTTGCCTTGTGCTTCTCTTTTTGCTGACGCTTCCAAACTTGACAGTCTTTCTTGATATGTCCAAGTTTTCCACAGCAAAAACACTTTGGCCCTTTACCTTCCAATTTGTTTTCTGCGTAGAAAGAGTGATCTTTCTTCCCTTTGCTTTTGTTCAAACCGGTTCTGCTGCTGTTCAGGTGGTCCATGACAGCACAATGCACTTTGTCCTTGGTAAGTGCCTTCTTGTCTAACGTCTTTAAGGAGCTGACAAGACTACTCCAATCTTGCAAGTCAGGCATGGATTTCAACAAACATACGATCAACATGTAATTTGTCTATGTTGCGTCCTTGATCAACTGAATTATACTGTTGACGCGCGCGAGGTGCTTCTCCATGTCTTCACCCGATTTATACTTCATAGTTACTTGTCTATCTAATAAAGTTACCATCGATCCTGCCAAGTTTGACTTGAACTGTTCTCTGATGAACTGTTCTCTGAGGGTCTTGACAATTCTGATCCCACCAGGTCCAATGCTGTGTCACTCAACTTCTGCACCAAGTAGGCTCGCGCCGTCTTGTTGTTCTTCTTGCAATCTTGGTTCTGCTTCTCGCGTGTTGCCTTCTGGTCAGCGGATTCTGTGACTCATGGCGGTGGTTCGTCTGACTCCCGCTCTGCCACATACAACAATCCCTTTGCATCCAGCACTGCAGACATTCTAGTCCAGAATGTTGTCCAGCTCTTTGACATAGCGTCAAAAGCTGCTACTCCTTTCAATAAGTCATCGGTGTCCATTGGTGCTGATAACGTATTTGTCCACCAGCTATTCTTCTTAAGCCGATTTATTGATTTTTCTCTCTACATATCTTTATTCACATTGCAAGCAAGAAATAATAAAGTGGTCAAGCTAAACAACTAAAACATCCACTCTTACTTATATAGAGTGAACTATTTAACAAAAGGGAAGAGGCTCCCTTGTGATTTGTAGTTTTTTTTTTGGTTTGTGGTGTCGGATGTTGGTGTAATTGCTTTTATAACTTGTCTGTTGCCTTAAGTGACTTCTGCTTGCATTCTTAGCTTGAATAAATGCTTTGTAAAGAAAAACAAGTTTAAAACTAGATGATGATTTAACGGATCCTGACAGCAGAATGGAGGCAGGTTGTTTTCCGATCCAGGGTGGGTTCCCCGGAAATTGTACATTGGAACGCCAAGATGCCTGCAGTTACGCCTGTCAAAGTCGTCAAACATTTTCGTTTTCATGCTGGACAAAATTGTGGCCGAAAGCCAGTGGTATTGGTATCAGGCGCACGGAACGGAGAATCATACCGATAGTGGCACGCTTGCATGCCGCTATCCAACTGTTTCCGGCATCACATCCGGAATTGAATTAACAACGGTCCTTTATTAGCCAGTGGACCCAGCGGGAAGTCATCTGATGCTGAGATTTTCCGGATATCGTTGCTGCTGCGGCTCAGTTTCCTCGCGAAATTCCGTCCCAGTCCGGAACACACACTTTTGGGGGTGGAGTGCACTAATTCGCTATAAAAACCGCAATATAAAGACCGATTTTTAGCGTTTATTATCGATCTATCGATCACCGGGAAAAACCGGCACATGTCTAATATATCAATGAAAATAATTTGGCAACAGAATCAAACGGACGGTTAATAAAGAAATATAAAGCTTTCTTCAGTTTTTTTGTAAAAGAGACTTCACACAAAGGATAAAAAATAAAGAAATGGCTTCAGATGAAACAGAACTCCTCAACTACTATGACGAAGTTGAAGTTGAAGATATGGACTACGATCCCGACGAAGAGACATTCTATTATCCATGTCCATGTGGCGACCGCTTTGCAATATCAAGGGTGTGTTCTTTGACTTGATACAGTTGACGGCCACCATCGCTTACCCAATACTTTTTCTTTTCTAAAGGAATCCTTGCAGAACGGTGACATTGTCGGTCGATGCCTATCCTGTACGTTGATAATCAAAGTCATCTGTGATCCGGACGACCTGCCAGAATAGTACCAGCATTTGCAACTTGAACACAGTCCCAACAAAATAAATGGATATCTTTTTAATGGAGCGAAAGGGGATATAACATATGATATGATCACTTCGAAGAAAGCAGCAACAAAAAAACATGAATGAACTGGACAAAAAGGCAGTGAATGCAAAAAATCAACGTCGCACAGCTGCCAATGTTGACTTGGGTCTACGGATTCTCTGTGTAATATAATACACAGGATGATCTTCAGCTTTATCTGTGACCGTTGGTAATGGTTGATTCTCAGTCGCCAGTACTTTCATCGGGAATCCACTCTGTCACATAATATACGGAATGCTCTTGCGCCGTTGTTGTAACTGCGGGGTCTTCCGGAACCCACTCACTGACAAGATAAACACTATGATCACCACCGCTCGTTGGCACATCTGTTGCTTGGGGTCCCGCTGCGTTAGTGTAGGTTGTTGTTCGTGGTCTCCTGATTCGCGTCGTAATGTAGTAGACTTGATGGTCAGTTCCAATGCTAGTTTGCTGGGTTTCGGCGTCTCTCGTAGTACTTGGATCGACTTTGGTTTTAGTAACCACGATTGTAGGCGACTCGGAAATACCGTTTGATGCTTTTGCATGGTTGATTGGAGAGATTTCAGCATCGTCAGTTGTGTCAGGAACCCATTCTGTCACATAGTACACACTATGTTCTCCTGAATTAACAGACTTAGTCTCTTCCACTGCAGATACAGCCGTAACGTGATAAAGCTGCTTTGGATGGCTTCGCTTGATTATTAAATTCTTCAGTCTCAGTCTCTTCAGGTACCCATTCGGTCACATAGTATACGCTGTGTTGATCAGAGTTGGTGAAGGGACTGCCTGTTGGTTCGCTTCCAGCATTAGTTTGACCAGTGGCCTTTGGCTGTTCGGAAGCCAAATTTGCGGCAGATGGCTCCTCGATAGTTGTAGCTATAGATTGGTCGGCTGTTGACGCGGGTAGGTGTGAGTTAACACTTTGAGAGCTGTTTGCATCAGGTTCAGGAGCATTTGTGGGATCAGGAACCCATTCTGTAACGTAATAAACACTATGCTCCGACGCAGCTACGTCCACAGCTGTTGTTGATAAAGCTGTGGTGTATGTCTGTTTAGTTTGGACAAAATCATGTTCGAAACTCACCAGGGGATTCCTTGTGAGTGTCAGTATAAGATTCTTCGGGAGCTTTCGATGGGGTGTCTGTAGTTTGAGTTTGTTCGACTCCAGTGCTTTGCGAATTTTCAATCTCACTTGATACATCAGCAGAGCTTGCTGTCACAGTATCTACGCCCTCTCTAGTAGTCGATAAAAGACCGTTAGATGCTTTCGCTTGGTTGTTTGCATTGTCGAATTCATCAGTGTTGGTTGCCTCAACAGTTGATGCTAAAACAACTTCTCCAGATGTCGATGAAGACTCTTCGGCTACACTTGAAGCTGAAACCACGGCGGTTTCTGAGCTCGTTTCTTCGATAGTCGCAGTCGGAGATTGTGCTAGTTCCGAAGAACTGACCTCGCCAACAGAGCTTGGGGCAATACTGGCTTCAGGTTCATCTGGCACCCACTCGGTGACATAGTACACCTTGTGCTCATCAGTTTTTGATATGGATAAGACTGGTGACTCTGTTTTGCTTTCGGTTGGTGTTTTGGGTTGCGCTGGTTTCGTCGTTGTCTCAGATTCAGCTGGATCCGGAACCCATTCAGAAACATAGTAGACCACGTGCTCCGCTGACGAAGGGACTGCAGAGGCTTCTGATGATGTAACAGTTTGCGTTGTGGTCAATGAGTCAGCACTGGACGACGACGCAGATGATGATTCGTATGTTGATTCTGGACTTGAGGATGAGGCTACAGGATTTTCCTGTTGTGAGGCTGCTGGGCTTTCGGTTTGAATGGAACTCTCCGTCTCAACGTAAGTTGGTGTCGCACTTCCCGTTTCAATAGAGAAAGTTTGTGTCGCACCTTCGGTCTCTGTTGAAGTTGTATCACCTGATGATGATGTCACGTCGCTGGAAGAATAGCTTGCATTTGATCCACTACAAAGGGCCAACACAATGAAACATTTTGATTTCGCTACATCCAAGCAGTCACTGTCAGTTGTACATGTGCCGTAACAATTCGTGTTTGCATCAATCCAGTCAGATCCACAACGAAGAATAGATTCAACTGTTTCGGTAGCAGAAGTTTCTGATACTGTCTGAGTCGTCGGGCTGCTCAAGTCTTCGCTGGTGGTGGACAAAGTAGCGGGCACGAATGCACTAGAAGCTTCCGTTGTTTTGGATGTTGGGACTTCGGTTGTAACCTCAGATTCCGTCAAGTGGCTTTCAGCGGCTGTTGAAGCAGAGAGAATGCTGACAGTTTCTATGGCGCTTTCAGTGGTTGTTTTAAATGCATCACTTGTGATTAAAACAGACTCTTCTGCCGTTGTAGTTGTGGTTGTTGTTGCCAATTCTGCATTTGTCGTAGTAGTGGTTGTGGAGTAGTCAGGAGCTGCTGACGATGTTGTCTCGGTTGTGGTTGTTGTTGTCGTGGTCGTTGTTGTTGTCGATCTTGTCGATGATGTTGCTGTGGTAGTTGTGGTTGTTGATGTTGTGGTAGTTGTGGTTGTTGACGTGGTGCTGATGAGTGGGGCAGGGGCCAAAGGATAATTAAAAAAGAACATATTTGATAATGGAGAGTATGGCTGGTTTGAAATTTCAGAATAGGACGTTGGCAAGAAGGACAATCCTTGCAACGAATTTCGGCTAACCAAAAAGAAAAAGATAAAAAAACAATTAATTAGTGTTGAAAGTGAATAACAAAGTCAATTTTTTTACGTGTAAAATGACATTGGGCTGTTAACTGCCCCGCTTTCAAGAATCATAGTAAGAATGTTTGAGTCACTGTCTAGAATATCAACTTCCTGATAGGGGGTCAACGATGTGATACTATTCTGACTTGCTTTAAAGTTTCCAAGATCAAACAACGTTACTGGTCGGCCTCTGCGTTGCCATAACGTTATTGACGCTGTTCATAATACTTTAGTTAACTTACAAATACCAAGCAGTGATGGTATTGACTGAAGTCTGCCCAGAAAGCGTGCTTCCCAATGGAACCATTGGAAGGTTTACAAGCCCTTTGATCTTTCCTGTTGCCAAATAGTATGGATCGAAAGCCGATTTCTCTTTGACCTAATTTACCAACTGTCAACCAAGTAGAGCCAGAAAAAAAAAAAAAAAAAAACATCTGACTCACTGAATTATAAACCGTTTTCTTTGTTACAGTGACCAAGATTTTAAGCCATGCATCGGAATATCCGTCATCACATGGGATATATTCAACAACTGGTGATCCAGCGCTAGCAGCCTGTTGGGTACACTGGATAGTAGATTGGATTCACAGCGACTGCATTGGGATTTTTGGTTGATGCTTGAGATCTGCTTCCAAAGTTCCATACCCTGTGTGGGGGAAGGGATATTGGGGTTTGTTTGGGCGATCAATAGTTGAATAGGACTCACCAAACTTGGGCCCCATTAAGCATACAAGATATTTCTTCATAGACCAAGGCTGAAGCTGTGGTGGTATCGAGGAAGTTGTGACAGTACCAATCAGGGTTCGAGTTGGCTGCAAATCCTGGAGCCGGAGCTGCTAGCCGAGCCAGCAGTATGAATGAGATCAATAACTGATTCATTCAAAAGATGTATATTTCAGGAAGGATTCGAGAGTTTTTAAAGTGCGATCTTGGATAGTTGGGGGTGCGGTCGCGTTTTGGTGTAAACAAAGAATTGTCGATATTTCTGCGACAAATAAACCCAAAATAGAACTCATAAAATTCAATAGCAATCCTCAAAATACAAGACAAATTCTTTGCTTTATTTTTATGAGTTTAGCATTTACCAGTCTGATAATTTGGTCTTTTTGGCAGGTTGAGCAGCCTTCTTGTGAGCCGCAGCCAAAACATGATGCAAGTCCAACCAGGGCCAAGCAGCTGTTCGTTTCGCCTCAAACGACTGAATGCTGCTCTCCTTCTGCAAAGTCATGCCAATGTCATCCAAACCCTCAACCAAGCACTTCTTTCTCAGCGCCTCCACTTCGAAAGAAATAACCTGACCATTTGACCGCTTCACGACTTGGTTCACCAAGTCCACTTCAACTTCAAGTCCATCGATACCGTCTTGCATCAAAGCAGCCACGTTTTCCTTGGAAAGAATGACTGGCAACATCATGTTCTTGAAACAGTTGTTGTAGAAAATGTCCGCATATGATTCCGCAATAATACACTTGATACCAAAGTCCAACAAGGCCCATGGAGCATGCTCACGGGAACTTCCGCAACCAAAGTTGGCGCCTGCAACCAGAATGGTAGAGTTACGGTATTGTGGTTTGTTTAAAACAAAGTCTGGTCTCTCTGGGTTCATTCCAGTGGCTGGGTCAATTGGAAGGGTCAAGTCGTAACGGATTTCGTGGAAGAGGGCTTTTCCAAGACCAGTACGCTTGATTGTTTTCAAAAAGTTCTTTGGGATAATCATGTCAGTGTCAATGTTGGCTCTGTCAAGTGGAGCGGCGATTCCCTTAAGAGTAGTGAATCGACCGAGACCTCCTTCGCTGGAAGCAGCAGCTGGAGCAGCTGGGGTGGCAACGGAGGCTGGACTTTCGGCAGCAGCAGCAGTGGCAACGTTTTCGGCAATACCAGCATATTCAAACGACTCGGCCTTCAAAAAGTCCTTGGCATCCAATTCGATAACCTTTGGTCCTTGGTTACTCAAAATAGGCAGATTACGAACATCAGTAAAGTGTCCAGTAACAGCAGCAGCAGCAGCCATAGCAGGACTCATCAAGTGCGTTCTACCACCTGGACCTTGTCGACCTTCAAAGTTTCTGTTGGAAGTTGAAGCACAACGTTCTCCAGCAACAAGCTGGTCTGGGTTCATTCCCAAACACATTGAGCATCCAGCCTCACGCCAGTCAAAACCAGCTTGCTTGAAAATCTCATCCAATCCTTCAGCTTCAGCTTGAGTCTTGACGAGTCCTGAACCTGGCACAATCATGGCATATACATTGGGGGCAACCTTTCTTCCACGAGCGATTTGGGCGGCCGCACGGAGATCTTCAATACGAGAGTTTGTGCAAGACCCAATAAAGACCTTGTCAATCTTGATAGACTCCATCTTGGTGTTTGGCTCCAATCCCATGTAAGCCAAAGCACGTTCAATGGAGGCTTTCTTGGTTGGGTCAGAGAAGTTGGCTGGGTCAGGCACAGATCCGTTGATGGGAACAGTGTCTTCTGGAGAAGTACCCCAAGTGATGGTTGGGATGATGTCAGCCGCATTAATTTGGACGTCAATGTCGTATTTAGCTCCAGCGTCAGACTTGAGAGTCTTCCAGTATGCAACTGCGGCATCCCAGTCAGCACCCTTTGGTGCCATAGGTCTGTCCTTGATGTAATCAAAAGTGATTTGGTCTGGAGCAATCATTCCAGCACGAGCACCAGCTTCAATGGACATGTTACCTGCGAAAGAGAAAACAACCAGTTAACTTTAAGCTTCCCACAGAGGAAAGGAGCGAGATCGAAACTAATACTCACACATTGACATTCTAGCCTCAACACTGAACCCTTCAATCACATTCCCAGCAAACTCAATAACAGCTCCGTTTCCACCAGCAGTTCCAATAACACCAATCACATACAATACAACATCCTTGGAAGTAACACCAACTGGCAAAACTCCAGAAACTTGCACACGCATATTCTTTGACTTTTTCTGAATCAAAGTTTGTGTGGCAAGAACGTGTTCGACTTCAGAGGTTCCAATACCGAAAGCCAAGGATCCAAACGCTCCGTGGGTGGATGTGTGGGAGTCGCCGCAGACAACTGTGGTTCCTGGGAGAGTGAATCCTTGTTCGGGTCCAACAACGTGGACAATTCCTTGTCTCTTGTCTCCCAAACCTGTGCAGTGAATAGGGGAGGGGGGAGTGGAGGTTGTCCCTTTTAGATACCTTATCTATGAGGTGAGACGAAAAAAAAGAGCGCAAACCGTAGTAGTTGAGGCCAAAAGCATGCACATTCTCTTCGAGAGTCATGCATTGCACTTTTGAATCTGCTTCTTTCACAAAAGACTTGATGTTCGAGTAGGTTTTACGGGTTGAGGTTGGAATGTTGTGGTCCAAGGTTGCAAGAGTCAGATCCTTTCTACGAACATCGCGGGAAGCATTACGAAGTCCTTCGAAAGCCTGAAATACACAAAATACAAATGATGAGGAAGTTCCAAGAGGGGAAAAGATTTGGCTGGTTTATACCTGGGGAGAAGTAACTTCATGAACGAGATGTCTGTCAATGTAGAGGACAACTGGTTCGTCAGTGCCTTCTGTTGCTGGCTTTCCAGACACGGTGCAGACAGTGTGGTCCGCGAACACCTTGTCGTATAATGTTTGTGGCCCCTTTGTCATTTCGAATGGTTTTTGGTGATGAGCAGACGCTTTTTTTTTTATCTCGTGTGCCACATTATTAATACAAGGCATGGTATTATTCAGAGCTCGACAATCACTAATTTACACAAAAGAAAGGGTTGAAGACTTGAAAAACGCTAAAAACAGTTAGATTCAGATCATCAATATCAAATCAAACGCGTGCTTCCAGTCCAAAAGCAAAAGCAGCGAGTATCTCGGCTGCATCACTATCATCGATTGTGACAGAAGATCCCAACGACGACGGTGATTCAAATGAAGCTGATTTTGGAGCGTGCTCTTCCTGCTCCATCGAGGCTATAGCTGCAGCTGCGGCAGCCAAGACATCTACGCTCTGCTCACCACTCACATACTCATCAAATACAATATCCTCCTTTTTTTCTTCACTCTGGCTCCCACTTTCATCTTCAGTTTTCTTGATGGCGCTCTGGTCAAAGTCATCCAACTTCCATCGTGTTACTTTGGCTCGCTTTGAACGAGTGTTTTCCTTGGCCACCTTTGCGCCGACATCCATCCGAGCAACAGCTGTTGAATTAACTTTCCGTTTCCTCCTTCCATCACGTCCCAACTTTCCTTCCTCTTCTTTCTCCTGTGTTACATCCCGTCCACTATTGACACCAACAGTCTGACTGACTGTGCTTGCGTCACTCACTTCGTCTTCAGTAATGTCATCTTTTGCCGTAAACTGACTACCTTCAGCTGTCACTGCAACCATGCCTTTCCTCCAATGTGTACTGCATCTTCCGCAAATACCTCTTTTCCCACTAGCCTCCTCCAAAGGAGAAAATGAGCTCCCACATTTTTCACACGGAACCCCATTTCCTACAGAAAATCCAGCTGTTCGGGGAAGTCTTTGTTGTCGAAGTGGCCGTGCCTGCGAGATTGGCGGCTCTGGCAATCCATGAACATTGGGGGATCCGTTTCCCTGGCGGAGAGGAGTTGCATCTGGTGTTGGAAAGGGAAGTGACGGTTTCGATAATTGACTTCCAACCAAGTTGTTGGTGGGATGGACGGCACTGCTGGAACTTGCAAGTGTAAAATTCGAAGTCTGCTGAAGACTCAATGATTCATCTGGATTGAGTGTTGGGGATGGGGCAAGAGTAGGAGTTACAATTGGCGGTGTTTCCAGACTCTGAGGCTTATTCAGCGGATTTACAATTTGGGCGGCAGCTTTCTGCTGACGGAGCTGTGATTTTCCGTTTGGATTCTTTTTTGTGGCAGCACTTTTTTTGGCAGGGGACATTTGGATCGGAGTTTGGGTGGAACCTCCTGGAGAGGACGTTGAAGAGGAAGGGCCAGTCGAAGCAGTGCTGCTGCTTCCTGTTTTATTGTTGATCACAGCCTGTTGCAAGATCTTGTGGCAAGGTTTGCATAATCTAAAATATCAAAGGAGAAGTCAGCTACATTAAACGGGGGGTAAAGGGCCCTTTTTTTGGAAACATACGGTCTCTTTTCAAACCCGTACAGGGTAACCCGCTTTCCTTTTCCACACTTCAGACATGAAGGAGTTTGAGGACTCGATGTTGCAGATGCGGTATCAGCTCCAGCAGGGCCACTGCCATCCACGCTGCTGCCATTTTGGCTGATGGTGTCACTGTTATCCCAAGTTCCAGTAGACGGAGATCCGGTTGCAGACGGAGTCAAGTCACGAAAAGGAATGAGATCCTTCTCATCCAAAAAGTCAAACTTGACTCTAGGTCGGTAAGTCTTTGGTTCATGGCGAACTGGGGTGCAACTCTTGCATTTGATACGAATCAACCGATGCTCGCAGAGAGAGTTTGCAGAGTTTCCCTCGTCAAAACATTTTCTGCACTATGACATACGGGATAGTATTTTTTAGCGTCAACAGCAGTTGTTTTTTTTTTGAACTTAGACATACAGCATATTTTTGCTTCCGATGCTTGCAGATGGTCGAACCGCCGGTGCCTTCATCGTAGCATTGAACGCACTAAGTTTGAAGAAAGGAATCAGTGTATCAGTGTGTGATGTTGTGGGCTGAAAGGGAACGGGTGACAAGTTTTTCGTCGGGATGGGAGACAAACAAGACAATCCCTTCCGTCTCACTTGGCAATCCCAATGGACATCACAGAGCGACTCCAGCGACGCAGCTCGCGGGGGATTAACGCACCTGGCTTCGCCGTTTCGAGTGGTGGCAGATGGACGACAGACGCGGCCCGGCCTGGCGCGGCGGTGGCCGCAGGGGAGCCAGGTCCGGGGCGGCCTGGCCAAGGGCGTCGCTCTGCGCCAGCGCCGCCTGGCTTTGGCCGGAGCGCGGCGCGGGCTGGTCCGGGGCGGCTGCGGGCTCGGCGTCGGGGCGGAGCGTGGCTGGCGCACCGGGGCCAACTGGCCCAACTGGTCCAGTGGAGACCAGCTTCTCGCTGCCCAGGACTCTGCCCCGGCCTTCGTCTGGCGAGTCCGGCGCCGGTGCGGCTCTAGTCAAGGCAGCGTTCGGATACGCTGCAGCTGCCGCTGGTGTCGCGGCGGAGGCCGTGGTGGCCGTGGAAGGTGTTGCGTCCATTGTCGTTTTCAGACAAATCCTTTCAAAGTTTTCGAAACTCTGTCTGCATCCACCTATCCTGCCGTTCCTTTTTATTCCGTGACCGTTGAAATTGAAGAGCGAATGCCGACGTGCAGGAGCAGAGACTTCAGCGACTCTGCCTGTACTATCGCTGCCCTCCCGAACCCTTCCTCCAACTGGTTCAGGCATCGAGACCATACTATATTCCTCTCATAAAAGCCATAAAATGTGTATATATCGAAGTTGTAGGTTAATAAAGGCGATTAATAACTTTTAATTTCAATAATCGTAAACTCTCAACAATGACCACCGCTGCCACTCTCGCGGCCTTTGCAATAGTGCACACTCCGGGCCCCGAGTTTCCCGATTCCGAAACCGAGTCCCTGTTTTCATTTCCACCTCAACTTACCGTAGACGAAGTACAACGATTGGCTGGCCTGGCACAGGGAATCAACAGCCTCGCCAGGTAAACTTACACCTTGCCAAACTTTAAATAGAAGTCATTTCTCTCTTTCTATCAATAACTGGTTTGAGCATAGTGCTTTTGCTCCTGGAAAACAAGTTCGCCTGGTCAAATCTCTCAAGCATCGTCTTGCAATTGCCCAGCCCGAACCAGGCTTCTGGATCCTGCTAGTACGTTCTTATTCCCGCTGAAATATACTCTTGAGAGTTCGGCAGCTGGGTCGTTGCCTATCGCGAATTGATGTTTCTCATTCATTGCCAACTAGAAAGTTAGACTGGGGTCTGTTGCTTCAAAATCGCCAGCGGATATTACAGCGGGAAAAACAGCCTCTATTCAATATCTTCCCACTTCAGTTCATGACCATGCGCTAGAATCTTTGGTTGTTCACATGTACGAACGATTCAGGGTAACAAAAAAAAAACTCAAATGATCTCGTCGGCTATTATTTAACGTTCGC
>JAIVFH010000527.1:0-16147 GCA_025765595.1 Obelidium mucronatum
CGGGTTTGTAATTTTTTTCATCCATTTTTTCTTGTTTGTTTTGTGAGAAGCTCCACGGATGTCTTACAAAAAAATGCAGGTCCCATGGAAACAATGCATATTGAGTACTTTAGCTTCAAAAACGCTCCGCCATGCTCTGAACTATTTCAAACGATATCCGAGATCTTGACTGGTATTATGGAAGCGTGTGATAATGATTGTCCTTGCGCCCGTTTCTCCGGAATTTGCCGACGAATTTTCAAAGCAATCCTATTCCCATTTGAATGGAAACATCAATTTACTTGCTCCTTTGGCTCAAAACGATAAAGAGCGCTTACTGGCTGCTGGGAAAGGTATTGTGAGTGTGTGGTAATTTTTTCACTAAAATTTTTTTCTCCTTTTTTTTTTCTCTCCTTTCAAGGTGCCCAAAACAAAACGATAAAAGCAGTCACAAACTGGGACCGCAACGCATTCACCAAGTTTAATCAACGTCTATCACAAACGAAACAGTGTCAGGGTGCAGGATGGCGAGAGGTGAATCAGCTACTCCAAGAGTATCAACCAAGGGGAGACAAATAACGGGCAATCATGCTAAAATACTATTCCTTGTATAACCAAGAAGCTGTAAATCTAGGATTCTGGGCCCATCAGTGTATTGGATTGTCATACTATTCTTGCAAACAAGAGCGAATTCAGTGGATTTTCTGCGGCAGTTAAACGAAGGTATCAAGGAATGGCAGAACGACAGTATACTATGTCAATCGACTACAAACACAAATTTAACTGTGAATACGTCCTTCAGTATTAAAGTCACGGACAGTGAAAATAGCCGTAGCATAGATTTTTCGAAACAAGAAACTGTTCAATACCCACCGGCATTCAGAGATATCGGTGTGCAAATACTAGATTTATTGGATGAGCTCCAAGAAGATTGTGTGCCAGGACCTCAGTTTGACGATCTTGGTTCACTGGCTACGTTGTTGTTGAGTGTGCTTGGCAATCCTCCAAATTCACGCTGGGGAGAAGAGTGCTCAATTTGCAGCGAATTACTTTCATTACGCACTGTCTTGGACTCCGCTGGGAAAGGGAGCCATGAAGAATCTTTGTTGGATTCTTTGCGGTTGAAGTTGTCGTTCCTCTTGAGCAAATCTCACACGCACAACACTAGCTCCGTGATTCAGGTCGAACAAAGTTCAACGACGTCAAACTTTGAATCCGGATTAATGTCAGTTTATTGCACGTCTGTGTCGGAAGCTTGCCTGTGTGGCTAGAGGTTGTCACTAGTATCACTGCAAAGGCAGTCACTGCAAAGGTGACTTTTGCTTCGTCGCCATTTTAATTTCTGAAATCTTGCCATTTTTTCACGTAGACACTTTCGGTTTTTCTTGAAGCGAAATGTCGAAAGTTACGACAATTGAACAGACCGGTAATTATTACGGTGGATGTTATATCCTT
Source organism: Obelidium mucronatum (assembly GCA_025765595.1). Lineage (NCBI taxonomy): Eukaryota > Fungi > Chytridiomycota > Chytridiomycetes > Chytridiales > Chytriomycetaceae > Obelidium > Obelidium mucronatum. The sequence goes on from JAIVFH010000527.1 coordinate 1,435, forward strand.
CAACCCAACAAGGGCGGAAAAGCAAGTCCTTGTCGAATGGATAACTGCTGCTCAATTTGGCAAAGACATGGTTTTCTTGCTTTGGCCAAGAGATGGTGAACTCCAATAAACACCATACTATATATACGTACTAAAGGAACTTCAAGCGTTTTTTTCATTTCTCGTCGGTCGAATTTAAAACAATTTTCAAGCTTCGGAAGTTTTTTATTCAGCAATTTTCTTGGCCTAAAGGCAACAAGAAAAGCGATGTTGATAGCGACAGATGCGTCGAACGAAATAATTATGCTCGATCAGACTGAGCAGGACTTCGACAGCAAGGTTCGCCGAGTCTGAATGGGCGATTTGGTATGAGCTCTTATCGCAATTGTACGTGTAACTCAGTGTGATTTTGTAACGTTTTATATGACTTATGCTCACAATTAAACTAGGACTCTATTCACATACACCTACAGCCATGAGATTGCCTGAATGGGCTGTGAAAAGAAAGGCGACTATCTGAGCTGATGAATTGTATATTCATACTATGAGCAAAAGAGTGCACAACAAACAACATTTATTAAAACTTTTTTTCTGATCGTTTCTTTTCTTCTTTTTTTTTCACTTCATTCCACCAAAGGGCGTTGGCGGCGTTCAACTCTATCCCCCTCAGCAACCCTTCTTTTCTTGACCACATACGAAGACCACTTGACGCACTCGTTGATAAAGGCTTGCGAAGACACAATCTCATTAACAGCCTCAACCCAACCCTTTCCGCCATCAAGAACCAATTCAAGCATCCTGTCTTCCTTCTCCTGACGAAAATGACTCCACGTTGAATGCCCATACGCAAAGAGCGTAGCCGTCAACTTGCACGTAGCAACGACTTGACTGAGTTCCGCACAGACGGTAGATCCAGCGATATACTGATTACAGAATTTGCTGTCGTTTCGGAGACTCAAGTTTTGGGATTGGAGGGCGTCGCGGAGGTCGCAGCGGCGGCCGACGGTGGATTTCTGGGAGCTTTGGTTGTATTCAAAGATTACGTTTGTCCATGAGTGGTGTGGGTTCTTGAGGTATGCTGGGTGTTTCTTGAGGTTTTCAAGAAGGGGGGCAAAGATTGGTTCATGGAGGAGGGACAGTATTTCTTGGTTGGATGGTGGTGAGAGTTTTGTGAGACCTTGGTTCTTGATGTTCCAAGCCTTGCGGTAGCCATAGAGGATCCATTCATTGAAAGTTTCTTCTGTTGCAAAAAAAAAAAAATACGAGAGTTTAAGTAACTTATAAGCAAGAAAAGGAAATGTGTGTTTTTTTATACCATCAAGTCGCTTTTTGTGGGCTTCAATCTCCTCATCCGACGCCTTGACAGCCTTCCCAGTAGCAACAACCAAATCAAATACATCTTCGATGCTTGCACAGAACTTGACAATATTGTTCCAAATGGTAGGATTCCCAAAGACTTCCTCCAAAAACTCCTTGGCGTTGCGTACATCTTTGGCAAGCTCTTGCATCAAATTCTTGGATAGCCGTTCCTCTTCAGTAAAGTCGCAGAACCAATCCAAACGAGAAGCCGTGAGATGAATGTGTTTGGGCAAGAGCTTCATGAAACACATTGCAGCATTTGCCGCCTTGACAACGGACAGAACCTTTTTCAGTCTTGGATGCTTGACAAGAAGAAAGTCGCCAAAGATCCAGTTCATGGCGCTTGCTTCAATGGTATGTGTAGAGTTTGTGAACTGGAAGGAGGTGCGTTTGGTGATGAGGGCTTTGCGTTCTCTGACTTCGTTTGGGGAAAGCATGATTCTTCTGATTTGTACTTTTTCTGTCATGGATAACTCTTTGGGGAGGGAAATGGCCCACCCTGCCTCCTTTCTTTTTGTATCTGACGGGTTGGGTGTGGGAACTGGTGAAGTTGCGTGGGAACTAGAAAAACTTTTCGAAAACAAAAAATAATGGGAATGACTGCCCCACACAAACTGGAAACACCTCGCCTAATACTTCGTGCCATGACAGAATCAGACGCCCCTCTAGTGCAAACCGCAATAGAACCGGCTCTCGAACACCTGCGGCAATGGATTCCTTGGACTTTAGCTGAAAACACCTTGGAGTTCAACCTGCAACGGATTCAAGGGTATGAGTCTGATTGGCTTCAAGGCAAAAGCTTCTGCTATCTGGCGATTGAAAAAGAGACTGGAGACATTGTTGGAATGATGGGACTCTATGGTGTGGTGCTAAAGAGCCGATACTGTCACATTGGTTTTTGGGTGATGCCATCTGCGGAAGGACGCGGAATCGCTTCGGAGGCAGTGAATTGTCTATTTCAGATGGGAAAGGATGTGTTGTTGTTGGATAGGATCGCGGTGATGTGCGATGATCGCAATCAGCGAAGTGCAGCCGTGGCCAGGAGAACAGGGTTCACGCTGGAAGGAGTTATGAGAAAAGACTGGCTGGAAACAGACGGAACGTTATCAAACACAATGATTTTCTCTAAAGTGCGTGGAATAGAGTTTTGATGTTGTTTGATTTCGAATCATCGTATCAATCATTCAATCATTCTCATGAGTGTCAAACCATTGTCCATTGCCGTGCCTACACAGATTGAAACAGAACGGCTAGTTTTGCGGGCATTTCGGGAAGACGACGCACTTGCCTTCCATGAAGCAATCGAGCCAGCCCTGCCGACACTTCGGAAGTGGATCACAAGTACTGTTCAGGAAAATACCATCGAGAATCAGAAGGCACGAATAGCAAAGGCGCATAAAGACTGGATCGACGGAACGCGGTATAACTACCTGACATTGGACAAGGAAACGGGAGCTATTGTTGGGCTTGTGGGAGTATTTAACGTGAATTGGGACAACCGCTATGGCTCGCTTGGGTACTGGGTTGTGCCGCAGTTTGAAGGGCGTGGACTCGCGACAGAAGCGGCCAAGCGGCTTGTAGCGTTGGCTAAAGATGACATGCAGCTTGACGAATATATACAAAGAGATACAAAGAGAAATGGCCGATGTGCTTGGCCCCGTGCTCTCGCGGCAGCTGCAGGAGAAGCTGTACGACAAGCGCAAGCTCGCGGCGCTCGAAGTCGAGCGGTGAGTGGGTGTTGCTTCGCCCGGCGGCCCTTGGAAACGCCTAACAAACGCCTAACAAACGCCTAACAACCGCCGCGCAGCCTCGTCCGCGACGCCGCCGCCGCGCGCAACGCGCCGCGCGTCGCCGCGCTGATCCGCTGCGTCGTCTTCGACTTTGCGTACGCGCCGCTGCCGAACGCGCGCAACGGCGGCCTGATTGCGCTCGCCGCCGTCGCCATTGCGCTCGGCGCCGCGCTCGGCGACCACCTCAACACAATCATTCCGCCCATCCTGGCGTGCTTCTCGGACCCGGACTGCAGGGTCAGGTACTACGCGTGCGAGAGCATGTACAACGTGGCAAAGGTTTCTCTGCTGATGATGCTGATTCTGATTCTGATATTGATTCTGATATTGATCCGTGCATTCTTTCATTCATTCATCAAGGTCGCCCGGCGGGATCTGCTCGTGTTCTTCAACGAAATATTTGACGCCCTGTCTCGCCTCGTGGCTGATCAGGACGGCTCCGTCAAGAATGGCGCAGAGTTATTGGATCGGCTTATCAAAGATATTGTCTGTGAGCACGCGGAATTCGTGGCTTCGAGCGGCGGAAATGCGGGCGTTCCTTCATCAAAGTTGCCACCATCAGAACCTGCATTTCCAGCGGCTCCGGGATCCGTCCCTCTGCCTGTTGATGTTCATCCAACGACATTTAACTTTCCTCGTTTTATTCCTCTTCTGGCCGAACGCATCAAAACCATGAATCCATTCACTCGCATGTTTCTTATTCAATGGATAACCACTCTGGATGCTATTCCCTTCTTGGAGCTTGTTTCTTTTTTGCCAGAGTTTTTGGATGGCCTTTTCACGTATGTGAGCGATTCGAATATGGATGTCAGGACTGCTGTTCTAGTCTTACTGGCTGAGTTTTTGAAAGAAATTCGCGATATTCTAAGAGGTACATTCGGCTCATGGCCGTTAATATTTAGTGCCACTTCTGAAATCCCGAACTAGGAACTAGCAAACCTATCAATAATCTAACTGGAATCGGTAGTAAAACATCTTCATCGAGCTTGCACAGTACAATGACGCGTGGAGCTTCAACAGGAGTAGATCAACGAAAGCGGTCAGGTAGCACTGCAAACGACAACTCAACAATCAAAGAAAATGAAGCCCTTGTTCCTCCACATGCCAACTTTCTTCATAAATCAAACTCTTCCCCCGACTTTGACGAAGAGCCTGTAGTACGCCGACCAATCAGCTCACTCTCATTAGCCTCTGCATTTTTTGCTGAAACCGGAAAAGCATCAACCAAAACACCATCAACAGCTATCATCAATACAACTTCCCCAGTGGCGCCTGGATCATCAAGCCATCCCTACCAGACGCAGGCCAACGCACCCCCTATTACTCTCGACTTTTCAAAAATCATCAAAATATTACTTCCGTACTTATCCTCCAATGATTCGGAGACACAAGCAACGGCACTTCGCTGGATCAATGAATTTGTTCAAACTGTACCTGCACGTGTAATTGTTCCATTCACACCTGGACTTGTCAGTGCGATTCTGCCTTGTTTGAGTCAAGACCGTGTCACACCTATAAAGCATATGGCTGTTGATGTCAACGCAGGATTATATAGGCTTGTAGCAGAGCATGCCTTTGTTGGCGGGAATCTTGGTGGCAATGGCGAGGCTGTTTCTATTCAACATAAGGGCTCGACCATCAGTTTAACTGGGTCACAATCAGATTCATTTGATGTTGGTGGGGCAGTGGAAGCATTAACACGACAATTTCGGAATGAGCACGAAGAAACGAGAGTTGCCAGTATGGATTGGTTGCTGATGCTTCACAAGAAGGCACCCAACAAAGTGGTTGGTTCGGAGGACGTTTTATTCCAAACGCTCCTAAAGCTCTTGTCGGACACTTCCGAGGAAGTTGTCAAGAAAGATTTGCAACTACTTGCACAGATTTCAATTTCTTCAGATGATGAATACTTTCATCGATTTTTGGTGAATTTGCTGGATGTTTTTTCTTTGGACCGTAAGCTTTTGGAGTCGAGGGGCAGCTTGATTATTCGGCATTTGTGTTTGAGTTTGAATCCGGAACGCATGTTTCGAGCTTTTGCTGATATTTTGGAGAGAGATGATGTGAGCAGTTTTGAGTAAGTTCATAAGGCATCAACTGATTTATACGCTCTAGGATTTGGAATTCGCAAGCACGATGGTACAAAATCTGAACATTATTCTGGTCACTGCCCCAGAGCTTTCAGAATTGAGGCGACGTCTCAAAAACTTGGATTCTCGGGTAATTAAACGAAAATGATCTCAACAATGAATATTTTGAGAGAATTGATTCAAACCCTTTCTTTTTTTTGTTTTACCAGGAAGGTCTCCTTCTGTTTGCAGTTCTTTACCGGTGCTGGTGCCACAACCCCATCTCCACATTCACACTATGTCTCCTATCTCAAGCATACGAACACGCGGCATCTCTCCTCCCCCTCTTTAGCGAACTCGAAATCACTGTTCAATTTCTGATCCAAGTCGACAAACTGGTGCAATTAATTGAAAGTCCAGTTTTCACATATCTTCGATTGCAGCTTCTGGAGCCAGAGAAATACCCGTACTTGTTTAAATGCCTGTTTGGCGTGTTGATGCTGTTGCCACAAAGTAGTGCGTTTGCAACTTTGAGGAATCGGTTGAGTAGTGTGAGCAGTATGGTGATGTTGTATGGAGTCAATGGGGGAAGTGCGGCTGCTGTTTTAAATGGCGGTGGTGGTGGTGGTATTGGGGGTAGCGGTGGGATTAGTTCAGCAGCGCAACGAAGGTTTTTTTTTTTTTTTTTTTTTTTTTTTTTTTTTTTTTTTTACTGTTTTTTTGTTTTACAATCCCAGTCTAAATCTGATTTCTTCTTTTGCAGTCGTCCTAAATCCAATGTGGATTCTGGAAATGGCTTGGATGTTAGCCTGAAATGGAACGAATTATTGACTCATTTCCGGAATGTACAAAATCGACATGAAAGGAATAGAAGGCTAGGTTAATATAAAATCTTTTGTTGTTGGTGATGCGAAATTCAACCTGTGTTTCTTTTTTCGGTGGATGCTATTAGGTACGCGATCGGCTAGTGCTGGATCAACAAGACGTCGTGGCGGTGCAACTAGTAGTAGTACTTCTCAAAACAATAGCGGGATGGGTGCAAATCCAAGCCGATTATCTCGGTCGGTTTCTATGGCGACTTCAGCGACAGGAACAATGGAATCGGGTGTTTTGGAGGAGCCAAGTGGGATTTCTGACGGACGCCAAGAACAACCACGACTTCACGAACTCAATGTTAACCTCTCGACTTTGGTTTTGGATGGCAGCAGTGAAGGGCAAACAGTCAATGATTTGGCAACTGCAAGCGAAGAGGCAAATGCTGCTTCTACTGGGATTGATATTGAAGGGAAGCGCGCAACTGGTGGTTTGAGCGACAAGAGGGGCTCAGTGACGGCGTTGAGTTCCAGTTTTACAAGCTCGACAGGGGTGCCTGGGAGTCCGAGTCAGGGCGTTTTGGGTGGTTTCGGCGGGGGGTCTGGAAGTGGGAATGCAGCAGCCAAGAACAAAAAGACCACGTCGTGGGGGTTGAGCGGGCGAAAATAAACCGAACCACAACAAACAATTTTTTCTTTATCTTTAAAAATCATGATCGCGTTCGTTTTTGCTATCGCCATGGTAGCCAACAGTGCATATAGTCAAACTGCCACAGCTTCTTCAGAGAGACTGCCGTCTTTGTTGAGCGTGTTGCAGTCGGTATGTTTAGACTCCTGTCAAAAACAAGCTTTTTTTTTATTTTTCGTTGACTCAGGTGCATTCACAACCACAATTTCAAATAGGCACCCGCTTGTGTAATCTCTTGTTTAAATGGAGGGGATAAGCCCTCTTCTATTGCTTCAAACAGTACAGTGGATGCATTTTGTGGGGTGCAAGCCCTCACATCCGCCATGCAGAATCAAACGTCATCCGCGCCCCAAACAGCTGTGGCATCAGACGCCCCATTGAATCTTTGCATTAAATCCAAATGCTCGTCATCGGATCTACAAACCTGGGTATCATTACAACAAACATATGCAATGACAATCATGTCAGAGTGCCTTGGGTCTCTTTTGGGGGAACTACTTGGAGGAATGCTGTCTGGTCCAGGTAAAACTCGTCGCGGGCATTCTTTTAAAAGTTTTTTTTGAACGCGTTTTTTGTATTTATTATAGCTGCTGTCCTTCAAACATTGACGACATTGAATGGCGCTCCAAAGTGTTTTGTTGGCTGTTTGTTTGGTGAAATCCCGTCTGTAATCACGGAATCGAATCTTGCCAAATTCTGTACGCCACTGATTGCATCGATGAGTGCAACCGCTAAGCCGACTGCCACTGCACAAGTTGACCCAACTAGTGCATGCATCATGTCCAAATGCGGCACGTCAGACCAACTCAGTCTTCAGAGTCTTATGACGGGAAATTTTTCAATGAATTTGATAAGTGCGTGCATGTATGAGAGTACGTTGGTTGGGAAAGGCCCAGTTTCTGTGGCTGCTTCATCCACCACGACAACCGCCACCACCACCGCTTCAAAAACGTCTGGAGGCTTTGATCTTATTCCGAAGCTTTCTTTTCTTCCTATGCGTTTGCTGTTCTTGTTCTTGTTCTTGTGGGTGTAATTTATAAAATAGTGGGAAAAAATTGTGTGTAAGGAATATTTCAAACTCCGACCAGCTGTCAAAAACATTGTTTTTTTTTACCAACGAAAAAGAAAAACAACTCTAAAAGAAAAAAAATGCAGCTCACGTTCACTTTCGCTGCATCTCTCATCTCCTCCATTCTCTTTGTGAATGTGAATGCTGCGCCAAATCTAGTGTTTGATTTGCTGTCAAAGGCGAGTGACGGTCACGAACTTGATTTTGACGCGACGAGTATTTCTAATTAGTTCGCGTTTAATAGTCCCCGGCATGTATTGTGTCCTGTTATAACGGAGGCAAAAACGCGTCATCTACTGTTACCGATTCCAGTGTGGCTTCAGTTTGTGAATATTTGGACCGTACACAGGCCGCCGCCGCCGTAGGATCCACGCAGCCTGATCCTGTTGTATTGTGCCAAATGAGTGCATGCAATATGACCGATATTCAAGCCTTTGGAAAGATGATGTCGCCAGTATTCGATGCTATCGGCCAAACCTGTGTTCTGATTTCTCCTAAAGGACCAGGTAAATTCGAAGAGAATTTAAGTTTTTAAGTCTTTTAATTTTTAATAATTATTTTTTTGTGTGTGTTGTTGTTGTTGGTATTTTTCAGCTGCTGTCACTCAAGTTGTGAGCACAATCAGCAAAGGCCCCACGTGTTTGGCAAATTGTTTGACCAACTCCACCGAAAAGTTCACTGAAGCTTCTCTCGGCGCAACATGTACAAGCTTTATGAACGCTGGAATGATGGCTGACATGAAGAATGTTACTTCGAGCCCTGTTGTGACATGCGCGTTGTCAAAATGCACTGGAGACGAGTTGGGCGTTGTGTCTGGGCTATTGACCAATCAAAACTTTACAACTGATATTGCTACAGCCTGTACATATGCGCTTGTTAAGGCCGCGAGCACCAATGGAACTAGTACCAGCGCAAGTCCATCTGTTGCAAAATCTTCATCTGCGGCCGCATCTTCATCTACTACCACAGCGTCAAAGACTTCTGGAGCGGCCACTGCTATTTCGGCCATTTCTTTTGTAATGGTTTTGATTCCTGTGGGTATGATGATGTTGGCATAATAATGTCTTAGCTCTAGAGATACGAATCAAGCGTAATTGATTCTTTACGTGAATATTAATAAATGTATACCATCTTTTCCCTTCGATTCTTTCCTGTATAGTATTATGTTCTATTTTTGGAACTTTCTTGAGTTTGGTCGCTCGTTCAATTATGGCCTTGGATGACGATTCACTGGGATGCATTTTCCAAGAGCTTTCGGAAATAGATGCCTGCTCTCTTGCAGTGTGTTGCCTGGCCTCAAAACGATTCCACCAATTGGCCACACCGATCCTCTACAGGAATATTCTTTTACAGACTCGGATACCAGGTTTCTGAGTGTGTATAGTGTCGAAGAAACCCTCGATTTATGTATGTTGTTTAGGAGGATCCATTCATTCGCCTGAGTTGATTCCATCTCACTTTTGCCGGAATGAACATCGCCAACAACTTGAATCTGTGCTGCAAATTCCAGCGCATCTTTTATTATACATTCGATCCATCACAATCAAGCTACAGTATTATCCGGAAATAGTAATATCCCCTCAAACCACATCCGAATCATCACCAATGGCCAATCAGATCGAATTAGACGAAGGGGACTTAACAAACATGTTTCCACGGATTCTTGAAGATGCCTGGAAAGAGTTTATATCTCGCTGTGACTTGATTGCAAAGATTGTAAAACGAATTCATACTTCATCAAAAAGGCTTGAGGCGCTGTCATACGAAATCGACGCCGACATTGCGAGTCCGTCTATTCTGAACTCGAGAGAGTTTTACTATGCATTGAACAGAATCACATCGAGTTTTTCGGTGAAGAAAGAAAGCAGTTCGCCAACTTCTCCTGCAGACCTGAAGTCAGTATCGCTTAAACTAACAGAGCGCAGTCAAATCGGACACCCACTATACCTTAGTCCTTTTATTACAAGCCATGCATCACAAATACGTCACATGTATCTCGAGAATGCAGAAATGTGGGTTGACGCCCAACTCACAGAATTAATTTCCGGTATCGGACCTTTGGAGACTCTCGTGATTCGAAAGGCAATGGGACTATCAGAAAAGTTTTTCTCAGAGTTGGCGTTGACACAATCCAAGACTTTGCGGACACTGAAACTTGGAACAATTCGTAGAATGGACGATATTGCGTTTTTCAACGAATTTATTCCAGCGACCCAAAAATTGCGAGTACTGGAAGTAGCTGGGTCTCTTCGAACTTGGTCTCGGTCTATGGCCGAATATGCCCAATTCAAGTCCATCCAAACATTGACAGAATTGAACGTTTCGCAATGCATTGGTTTACCCAAGGAGTTTTTTCATGCTCTCACAAAAGCGGTTCCTCTTTTGAGAGTTTTGAATGCACAAGAAACCTCTTTGGGAGACGAGGAGTTTGAAAAGTTGTTGATGTGCTCAACAAATCATATTGTCGAGTTACATCTCGCAAGATGCGCAAATCTGACCATTAAAATATGGGAAATACTTCAGGCTCTTCCCCGGTGTAGACTCAAGTTGTTGGATGTTGCGGGATGTCAAAAGGCAATGGAAGGACCATCGGCCCCGATGCAAGCATACTTGGCTATGACTAGGGCATCAAATTTAGAAAAACTCTCTGTAGGTCCGCTATTGATGTCAAAGCCTGGGTTTGCAGGGTGGTGTGTATTAGCTAATGTCGAGTTAATTGTGGCAGTTGAGAATGGAAAACTGACTGGATGTGATCCTTCCCAACAGTGTGCTCGTTATGTGAATATTCCTGTACATAGAACGCTTCAAGCAATGAAAGAGTTGGTCGCGAGTGGCGCTCGGTGGCACCGTGGGCTTGTGGCTGCATCCGGCCTGCATTGTGGGTGGAATTGCATAAATTCTTGGAAAGTAACCAAAAAGATTGAATAAAACCGTGGCGACCATGCAACAAGACCCAATGATTGTGTTGCAGGTGGCTTATGAGTTCCTCGTCGATTCCTGGGCCGATGCTGCCAAGCAGGAGACTGTTAGAATGACGTGGCAGAAGTTGGATACCACAGGGCGACGCGACCTGATAGCCAAGATATCCCCCCAAGCTCCAGAAAGCCAGCAAGACCCTTCTGCAATTGTGGATGGGAAGAAGGTCAACCTTGCGTGGGTAAGTGTTTTGCAGTGATCAGAAAAATGCTAATTGAGATGATGTTACAAAGCTGGTATCCCTATTGCCTGAACTTTGTGTCGCAGATATTATACAGAAAGACAACCTTCTCAGTGGAATAGACGCTATTGTAAAGCCAGGATCGTTCTCTGCAATGGCTGGGACTCAACTTCACTCATTTGTACGTCCTGGATTAATGAAAGGAATGATCCAGTTTACTCCCCAAGTGCCATTCAACCCATCATCGTTCGTTGCAATCTATAGCAACGCGGATTTTGGAAAGATCTTCACCCTAACGACCGGATCGTTGGATGACTCCCCTAGAAAGAAAGAAATGATGGAACTGTACCAATCTGGTAGGATAGTAACTGGCCCGGAATACGAAGCGTTGGTCGTTCGGATCAAATTGTTGATTGAAACATGTGTTTTGGCTGTTCAAGAACTGCAAGGAATCCCTGGTCGTTTGAACTTTGTACCCACCCCCGTTTTCAACAAGGGAGAATGTCGGAGATGCAAAAAGACTCAACGTGAGGATGGAAAGTTACTTATGAAGTGTGTTCGGTGTGGAGAGGCTGAGTATTGTTCCAAGGAGTGTCAGGTTCAAGATTGGAAGGTCGGCGGCCATAAGTTGAGCTGCGTTGCCTCGCAATAAAGATACTGCGGTCGTTCAACTTGACGTGGCACTTTGATTTTTACTCCCGAATTTCCGGAATTTCCTGATAAATTCAGAGTTGGGTGGCACAAACAGGGTGCCCCAAACTCTGTTTAAAAAACTCTCACACAACAACATACACAACAAACCAATGTCTGCTCTTTCCGCAAAACTTCTTGTTCCACAAACTGTGTCTACGCTGGCATCTAGTCTAATACAGACTGGCGCGGGGCCACTCTCGCCCGTCGCCGCTCTGAGTGGAACATCGCCGCCTAAAGCCGCCCCGCCGCCGCCGAGTGTTGCCACAAAGCCAAAGTGGTCGCGACAAATGGTTGGTGGAAAAGGTTCTTAGTTCAAAACTATCCTGTTCTGATTTGACACGTTCACAGAGCTTCACGGTGGCACTCCATCGAAACGCACTGGACGCAACAAAGACTTCTGTTAAATACACGAGATCACTGCTTTCTTTTATTCCGACTGCCGTCGCTGACTCGATCCAAGTTACTCCTGTCAAATTACCCCGCCGAGAAAACATCATCATGGAGGGAATGACTGCAGAACAAGCTGCTGGACAGCTTGATGCAGAGTGGGTTGTACATGGCCCGTCCGTAGATGCCGAATGGAAACGTTTGAGGGGTCTGAAGGTATCCAAGCCAAAATCGGTTTCTGGAAGCTCCCCAACAAAATTGTCATCTTCAGCTCCCCCATCAATTTCCCTCTCTGCTGGATTACCGAAACCGCAACCAGAAGAAACTATTATTCTGTATTTTCACGGAGGTGCTTACTTCATGGGATCGCCTTCAACAACTAGAAACTTGACGTCTCTATTTTCGGAACACTCTGGATCCAGAGTTTTGTCCGTTGGCTACCGCCTTGCTCCCGAACACCCCTTCCCCTTGCCGCTCCATGATGCCGTTTCTGCCTATCTATCATTGATTGACCCTCCGTCGGGAAAGGGAATGCAGAAGTTCAAACCTGAGCAAATTGTACTGGCGGGTGATTCTGCAGGAGGAGGACTGGCAATCGCCCTCGCCCTTTGGATCAGAGACAATGGTGGATCAAAATGGAAAGCCCCTGCAGGAATCGTTGCGTTGGCTCCATGGGTAAGTGTGTTTGTTGAATACTTCAATATTTTTGGTTGAAATTAAACCCTTTTTGGCAGCTCGACCTCACACATTCGCAACCCAGTTTCCACTTGAATAATCTTGATTACATACCACCGATTGTTGCGGATCCTTCTCATATTACCTCGAACCGTTCGCACTACTACACAACCGATGATGCCCTCAACTCACATCCGTACGTTTCACCGTTGTTTGCAAAAGACTCAGACAATGATAAATCAACACACTTGCCACCGACATTGATACAGCTGGGATCCCGGGAACGATTAAGAGATGAAGGTCTCATGTTTGCCGGAGAGTCGTTCAAAAACAGTCCGCTAAGGGTGGAGATTTATGAAGATATGGTGCATATTTTCCAAGCTTTTGCCGCGAAAGGAGAAGAAATTGCAACAGATGCGTTGAAGCGCGTCGGTAATTTCGTACGGCACTTGAATGGAGGAGGCCAGCATGATGATTCTGGAGCAGATGTTATTTCTCATCCAACAAAGAAAGGATTCCTGTATGTATCGGAAGGATCTGTGACTGAAATTAGTAGGGCTGCTGCAATGAGTATTGTTGCCGAAGCTCGAGAGGAACTTGTAAGCCAATCAGCTTCTAATGAAAGTGATGTTGTAGCTGATGAATCTGACGTGGAATCGATTAGTTATTCTAAATCAAAGTAACCTATTTTTTAATTTCAGCAACCACGCAAGCAAATAAAGTAAACATTAGATTCACATAAATAATTTTGACTTTTTAAACAAATGAGGAGTTACAAAAGAAATCTGTGATGGAAGGACAGTGGCGGCTGAAAAGCGTTTGAAGTCCAAAAAGAAGGCTTGGGGTCTCCGAACGTTTCGGAACCAGCCTCCAACGTCGGAACCCCTTCCAGAAAATTTTTCCAAAACGACCCCCAATTATAAAAAAAACCAAGCAAACCAAATTGATTTTCTCAAAAAAAAAACTCCCTTTCAAACCAAAAAAAAAAAATGACCACATATCCCACATCATCAAACAGCGAACCGACCTGCTACACCCAAAACTATTACGACTGGTGCTTCCGAAGCAATGCATCAAACCCCTCTACACATTACCATCCCATTAGACTCACTAAGCCTCCTCGCCAACCAAAGAAGCCCGCTCATTGACACGCCACTGCTGACACTTGATGAATGTTGGAGCGATTGCGATTCATCACCGTCTCCAATCACCTGCGCAATGAATTTTGCCAATACCGAACCACTGCTCGCTTCGTCATCTTTGATCCTAGACAAAAACGAATCTATTGGCCTGTTTGGATCAAACGAATCAGGGCTTACATTTCTCGAGTTTGTTGCGCCGCCGTATGAAGCAAAAGAGGATTCAGTTCCAGTGGCTACTGTACTGAAGGGAGACGACGAGGTGGTGGTGCCCCACCACGACACTGATGGGGAATCACAATGCAGTCACCCGCCATCTCCTCCAACATCCCCTATCGACAGGAAACCAAGCGGTAAATCAAGGTCAAATTCTCTGGGATCTTTATACAAGGACATTGATATCTCTGCGTGTAAAAAGACCAAAACTCCAGGTCGAAGAGGTAAAAAAAAATTTTTTTGCGCTTGGGTGTCTTGCAAACTGTGCCACCCAATCTTTATAACGCTCCACCCCAAATTATTCATGTAGGTTCTGTAACAATCTTCTCATGTCCATTCCCTGATTGCTCGCGATCTTTTGACCGCTCGTTCAATCTTCGGGCGCATTACTCTACCCACTTGGGGATGAAGTTCTTCACCTGTGAAGGATGCTCCAAAAAGTTTACACGTCAATTTGATGTCAAGAGGCATCAGAGTGCAAACAGCTGCTGCACGGGATTTGAGATTTTGGTCGATAATTGATGGTGAAATATTGGGGACTTTTCTTTTTTTTGCAGTGCCTCTTTTTCTCCAAAAGCCAACTCTTCAGACGCCGCCTTCTGTGTTGTATATCGATTTCTGTTTTTCACCAATGCTTCCCCTTTTCTTTCTTTCTTTTCCTCGTCCAAGTACTCTTTCCC
>JAIVFH010000528.1:0-16086 GCA_025765595.1 Obelidium mucronatum
ATTTAACGGAATAAGCGGGTCTTCAGAGCCCCATTCGCTTAGTGTCCATAGGGATGCTTTGCTCAGGTTTATTATTCGCATTTAAATTCGATTATTTTATTTTTATCCAAAAGCGATTATTTTATTTTTATCCAAAAGATGGACCTTACCGACACGATCGATCTGATAGACGACAACCCACACCCTGAAGATACTCAAACACATCCAATCCAGAATAAAACTGAACTCGAACCACAACATCGAGATCCTCAAACACCAGCAGCACCAGCAGCACCAACAGACAACCAACAAACAGCAGCCTCAATCGTCCTCAATCCCGATCACGCCCACCCACTCGAAGTAAAAGCATGCCCCGAGTTTTTCACCAAAGAAGCGCAGAACCCGTTCCAACGAAACGGGAAACCCAAAGCCAACCTCAAAAACGCTCAACGATATCTATTGATTAGAAACACTATTCTGAATGAGTGGATCCGGATTAAACCGAAATATCTGCTGAAATCTGCTGTGAGGCCGTTGTTGAAGGGTTGGGGGAGATGATTTTTTTTAAACCTACATGTGTTCTGAAGAATGAAAAAAAAAAAAATCACACAGGGCAGGGCGATGTGCATGCAATCACACGCGTTCATGAATTCCTGGAGCGGATTGGATGCATTAATGTTGACCCTGATTTCACGGGTGTAAAAAGTTCCTCCATTTCTGTCGCCATAAAGAAAAGAAAGTTGGATTCAACGGCGGAAGGAGGAGGAAGCAGTAATGAGCCAGCGGGAGGAGAAGAGGATGAAGATAATGGATGGCTCAAATTCTTTCAAGGGTTAGTATACTAGTTGGTGAAAATTCTTTGGCGAACTTGGCAAAGGGCAGCATAAGCGAGATTCTTGCTGTCTATTTTTGCGTGTGTGTGTGCTCGGCTCGCAGCACTGGATTTTGATGTTAGGTACTAATGTAAACTCGAAAACACACTTAGTGAACCAGCAAAACGACAACGCCGAGTACGAAATCGATTAGGAGAATGGGTCGACAGAAGTGAATTGACGGACGGACGAACAATAGTCCATGGCGAAGACGGGAAACCGCTGTCTGACGAAGAGCCAATAAGTGCGGCCGACATTGCAGAAGAACGACGGCTCATGATCAAAAATGCAAAGTACTTTACAGATGAAGAACTCATGAAACGTAAAAATGATTTTTTATTTGACTTTCACGCGCGCGCAAGTCATCTCACAATCCTTTTTTTTTTTCTTTCTTTCTTTCTTTTAAGATGATCCTGAACTGGTCAAAAAGAAACGGCGTCAAATCCAGCGTCAGTATTACCACTACGGAAACGATATGGACGACGACATGAACGAATTTCGGCTCATTCCATTGGAAACTTATCAAAATCCTGAAACACAAGCACCCTTTAAAGTGATTGTGGAATCCAACGTGCAAATGGTGATTGACTTCCACGCGCATTTAGCAGAAACAGAAATTATCGGTCTGTTGGGTGGACGCTTTGATTCGAAAGAGCGGGTTCTGCATGTGGAAGATGTCTTTCCTTGTAAGAGTATCAGTACAACTATTCAGGTACAACAAAAAAAAAAACTGAAGGCATCAGGATGTTGAATAATAACTGTGGATAACACACTATTTTTTTAGTGTGAAATGGATCCTGAATCGGAAGTGAAGGCCCATATTCATTTCGCGTCTCAAAACAAGGTGGTTGTTGGCTGGTACCACTCCCACCCGACATTTGATCCAAATCCATCGATTCGGGATATTGAAACACAAACAGATCATCAGCACCTCTTTTTGCGAGATGGCGATGGAATCGAACCGTTTGTTGGGGCGATTTATTCACCCTATGATTCTCGAACAGAGGGTGTAGTGAGCAAATCTGAGTGGATGTGTGTGGGGAATCAGCTTTCAGATAGCGGAAAATATCGTGAGTTTCATTTTTTTTTCTTTTGGGGTGCAATTGTAACAATGTTCTGAACAACTTTTTTTTTTTGCAAAAAATTCCAACAGGGAAACCCTTTTCTTGTGGTGCCACAATCAAGCCATCAAAAAAATTACCCCAGTCCGTTCTCAAACAGTTACTTACTCTAATTGATGAATTCAAGACCTATGAATAGTGAGTGGTTGACTTGGATGTTTTAACCTGATCTGTATGTATCATCTAATTTTGCAACACACAACTTTATAAAAGTCGAGTCAAAATGGACCACAAATACAAACCAACAATGACAAGACTAGAAAAGACCGTTGGATCTCTACAAATTAACGCGTTTACATCGCTTGATTTGGAAGGAGGGGATGTCGGTGACGCCGTGGCAGCGGCAGAGGAGTTTGTGTCGACGGTCAAGGACAAACTGAGTCTCGAGTTTTTAAATAAAAGCTGATTGGATTGGAACAAACAAAAGCAAACGCAGTCACGTTGAGTCACGGCTTGAACTTTTCCCGGAGAAACCACACAGTTTTTCCTTGAATTTCTTCTTTAATTGTTGCACATGGCCTCGACACTCACGACGCCGTCGCTGACGGCAAACTCGTCGCCGGACTTTGCGCCGCGCCGGCTCTCGCGCGGGCCGCCGTCGACGGACGGGCAGCTCCCGGAGGCGGCGCTGGCGCAGCGGCCGACGGCGGCGGCGGCGGCGGCGGGCGTCGACTACACGTCTGACTCGAGCGCGAGCGACCAGCTCGACCCGTTCGCGTCGGCAAACCCGTCGCCGCTGGCGCTGCGTCCGCGAACGCCAGCGTCAACTTCAACCCGGCGCGGCCGCGTGCCCGCCAAGCCGGCTGCCACAGCCACAGCGGACACGGACAAACAAAACCAACCAAACCAGCGGCGTCGCCGTCGGAGTTCGGCGCCCGAAAAGACGCTGTTCAACGCCCGCACTCCCACATACTCCCACTCCCGCAAACGATCCGCAGAAAAACCAGCTTCGCTGTCGTCAAAGTCGCCCGCGCGAAGCTCCTTCAGAATGTCGCTGTTTTTCACGCTGCTGCGGTATCCCATCTTGGTGAAGCCTCCTTTCTTTGCCACACAGTGGCACACACATGCAGTCACAACAACTAATATCAAAACACTTTCAGGTCATTATTCTTTCAATCATGGGCCTCGATCTAACAGCCCTCCTCCTCGTACGACTCTTTGTATTCCTCTACGAGACATTTGTGGTTTCACAAGGCCCACACCGAAAACTCTTGGCACTGCTTTCCCTCTCTGACACGTACGCGCAATGGAAAATAGGCGCGTCGTATCTGGATTCCTTCATGAAACACGATGAATGGAAAAAACAGGAAGATCAGAATGAAATTTATAATTCAAAGTTGATACGGAAAACGACGAGGAAGTTGAGGAGTGCGCGGTTTTTTGAGTCGGAACCTGGTGGGGGTGGTGGGGGTGATCCTAAAGAAGTCATGAGGCATTTGACGCATGCATGTAAAAAGAACCATGGCGGGTGTATGAACGAAGCGCTGTATAGCAACACGTATCATGGCACCAAATTGGATGTGGAGGCGTTTTATCAGGAGCTTGAAGAGAGTATTGAGTTTGTTGCCTCGTCTCCCGCTTTGAAGTTGGATCAAAAGTTGTCGTTTTTCAAGTCTCTTTCAAGGAATTATGGGTAAAGAAAACTTTTTTTTTGGTTTTGTTTTTGGTTCTGTGTAAAGTACTAACAAAAAAAAAAACAATCCCAGTCGAGCAGCTTTATCGCTCAGTGGCGGTGGAAGTCTAACTTATTATCATATGGGCGTGTTGAAATCTTTGTTTGAAGAAGGGATGCTACCGAACGTGATTACTGGAACCTCTGGAGGGTCAATGCTTGCAGGTGAATACAATTTTTTGAACTTAAAACTCTTTTTTTTTTAACGAAACAAAAAAAAATTTGCAGCTCTTGTATGCACACGTACAGATGAAGAACTAGCCTCTGAAGGAGTATTTGATGCCGACCGCGTTGTAGACAAGTTTAAAATCATGTCTGACCCATGGGCTGTTCGAATCAAGCGATTACTATCAGAAGGATATTTATTTGATCCAACAGAGCCCTTCAAAAAACTCGGAGAATTGACAAAAGGACATTTGACTTTTTTGGAAGCGTATAAAAAAACGGGGCGGATATTGTGTATTTCAGTTGTTCCGGATGAGCCGAATCATGTTACGCCGGCAAAAGTTTTGAATTTCATGACTGTGAGTTTTTTTTTTTTGGACTATCTTTTGGAGACGGGTCTTAATTAAAGAATCGTTTTGGTTTTTTACCATCCCCTCCCTCTGTATAGGCTCCCGATGTCTTGATTTCAAGCGCGATTTGTGCATCTTGCGCCATCCCTTTAATACTGCCCCCCATCAAACTGTTGTGCAAAACGGAAGCTGGAGACTTTGTCCCGTATAGGGGTTCCGGAAAACTTTGGAGAGACGGGTCCATTCGATCAGATATTCCTGATTTGTCAATGTTGAATGTCACATTCCAAATTGTTTCCCAAGTGAACCCTCATATCACAATTGTGAGTTCAGTTTCTTTTTTCAATTGGTTGATTATTTATTGAAGTCCTTTCATTTTTTTATTATTATTATCCTTTTATTAGTTCTTTTACGAATCTCAAGGATCAGCAGGATGTCCAACTCCACATCGCGGAGGCAGAGGATGGCGGGGCGGTTTCATTGCATCCTCCCTAATCCACATGATTGATTTAGACTTGAAAAAGTGGTTACGCCTCTGTAAAGATTTAAAGCTTCTCCCACCCATCATGGCGACCGACATTTCGTCCGTGTTCTTACAGCAATTTGATGGAACAGTTACAATCCTGCCCGCCAATTCGAATGTCCTTCCTGACTGTGTGCATATCCTGGAAGATCCGAGTGTGCAGCAGTTGAAGGAGTATGTGTTGCAGGGGCAGTTGAAGGCGTTTCCGAAGTTGGGGATGATTGGGCATCGGATGAGGATTGAGAAGTGTATACAGCGGGTGCGGGATAGATTGCTTGTGGGTGGTGGGGGTGGTGCTGGTGGTGGCATCAAACGGAGTGTTACTCGTTTCAGCACGACGGATCTCGATGATTGAATTTGATTGATTGAAAAGAGACAAAGTAAAATAAAAGAAAAAATGCTGACCGCGCAGCCGCCCAAAGTCGCGGCGCTGGTCCTCGCGCACGCAACGCTGCAGGCGACGCTCCGGTTTTTGTTCTTTGGCTACTTTCTTTCCTTTTCTTTTTGAAACGCCCAATAAATAAAGTGCAATGACAGACTCATTTGTAAAAAGAATCTCGAAAGTTTCTTTCAACACAAGCTCCCCCTTATTGGTATTTTAACAAGATGACGTGGATCAAGAGTACCAAGAATGCAGCGGTACCTCCAGCAGCCAATGGGGCACAAGATCAAGGAGCCGTTCCTAGTAGCAAGGCTCATGCCACAGCAGGAGTGAAAAAACGCCACCGCTACAGACCTCCTGCCACAGTAGCACAGCGGCAACTTCGAATCTGCCAAAAGGCAACAGAGCTCCTTATTCGAAAAATGCCATTTCAACAATTGGTATGTGTTTTAAAGCCTGTTTTTTTTTTTTTTTTTTTTTTTTTTTTTGCACCAACTGTAATATCGACAGATTCGTGAGGCTGCATATGAGGTTAAACCGGATCTAACATTCCAAACATCTGCTCTTGGTTGTTTGCAAGAAGCCACAGAGGCGTATTTGGTGCGTTTAATGGAGGATGCAAACTGTGAATTTGAGCATGCTTTCCGAAATAAATAGGGGATAATATAGGGGCATGGAATTTATGAATTCCCTGGCTCCTTTTTTTCCAAGCCAAATTGTGCAAAGTGTGCAGTGCAATTTGCAAGGCCATCAAGGCCATTGCAGGTGTAGGTCGACTCAGATTGCGGAGCGTTGCGGATATTCAAAAAATTGTATCACCCATGAAGATTCCGGGTGAACTTTGACACTCTGCACTCCTCCGCAGAGATTGACACCAAGGGTTGTGTCTAAAATAGCGAGATATTCAGGAAGCGGGATAGTTGACCCGTTTTTGCCAGTGTGGGTGGTTTGGTTTCAGATTTTCTTTTCTTTTTCTTTTTTGAAACGCCGAACAACGAAGCAATGACCGACCCGTCATCGGACACCGACACCGACTCTGATATCGCAGCCTTCGACGCAGACTTGTTCCTCGAGCCGGCAGGGTTCCGGCCGGCGACGCCGCCGCCGTCGTTCGAGGCGTTTGCAATCGGAGGCCGCACGCTGCAGATTGAGCTGATTGGCGGGCGCGACTCGCTGTGGGCGCACCGCGTGTGGAACGGCGGCGTGGCGCTCGCACGCGCCGTCGCCGGCGGGCGCGTCGCCGTTGCTGGCCGCCGCGTGCTGGAGCTCGGCGCCGCCGCCGCGCTGCCGGCGCTGCTCGCCGCATCGGCCGGCGCCGAGTGCGTCGTGGCGACCGACTTCCCGGACCCGCGGCTGCTCGCCACAATCGCCAGAAACTGCGCGAAAAATTGCGGCGACGAAGTCGGGCGCGGCGCCCTCAAAGTCGTCGGCCACCAGTGGGGCCACGATCTCGCGCCTGTGCTGGCTGCGCTGCCGGACACCCGCAGAAAGTTTGACGTTATCTTTCTGGCCGACCTCATCTTCAACCACACCGAGCACGCCGCGTTGCTCAAAACGTGCGCCGCCGCGCTGGAGCCAAGTCCGCAGTCGTGCATGTACATTTACTTTTCTCATCATAATGTGCATTGGGCGGATAAGGATATGAAGTTTTTTGACCTTGCGACCGAGGCCGGCTTTTTGTATGAAAAGCTGGATTCGGTTAAAGCAGAGGCAATGTTTCCTGATGATACGGGGGATTTGGAGGTAAGGACGACGGTTCATTGTTATCGAATGTGGAGGGAATACTTTAATAAATGATGATGCGGTATTTCATTTTTTTTTTCATTCTCTCTCTGTTTGTTCTTCAACCGCCGAAGGCGGTGTATTCTTCAACCGCCGTAGGCAAAAGGTGTATTCTTCAACCGCCGAAGGCGGTGTATTCTTTTTATAAGATTTAATAAATTACTGTCGTAGTGTTCCTGTTCTTTCAACAAAATATTTATATTTATCCCCACAGACGTTTATCCCCACAGACGAAGTGTGGGTTTCCAGGCGTTTATCTGGATGGACTAAAAAAAAATTTTCACTCTCTCACTCACTGCATCTGAAAAGTGAGAAACCCTAATGACGATAGAAAACATCAAGTCGCAATGCCATCCCCACCACCACACTCCATCATCAAACATCAAAGCGGCACTGTAGAGGGCTATCACATTGATGCTATGGGCATGAATCAGCGAATGGTGGTTATTTATTGTATCTGTAGTCTTTGTATGCGTCATGCTGTTGCATCTCTTCACCTTCACAATATGACTGGGTCCAAACTCTGCGCCATACAAGGCACAGACTTTCTTCCCTGCCATTTTCCCATTCATTTTTCTGCTGGATACTGGCCTCTTGAATAGTGTTGCGTCGCTTCCTGGGCTTGCACGCAGGATAACTTCAAAATTGTCTGGAATTGCCGGTGACGTCAGCGTTGCGTGGTGGCGACAACACGACTTGTTGATTGATGTAAGGGGCTCTTGCTGCATGATGCTTCCTGCACCAATGTGTCTCGGCCATCTGTGAGTATATTCGACAAGTTGAACTATTGCATTGTTCACTGATCGCGCAAAGGGTTTCTAAGTGCGAAAGTAATGTTAAAACAACGTTACCTGTGCTTGCAGGAAGCAACGGCTGGAAAAAATGACGAGGAATAAACACAGGAATACACAGACATAAACGCTATGCGACACTGTAAAGAATGCTAATTTTAATCTTGAACACAAAATATGCTGTCTGTGGGGCCTCGCAGCTTCATTTGGATGGACTGAAAAAAAATTTTCACCGTTATGACGAAACATCAACTCGTAAGCCATCCCCACCACCACAGCAGCACTATGGAGAGATAGCATACAGTCCCATTAGTATGAATCAGCGAGTATACCGATCAGGTAAGTAGTTGATGATTTATTGTATCTGTCCTGCATCGCATCGCTGTTTGCCTGCGTTGCTTCTCTCTCAAGCAGTGACTTGGCCAAACTCTGCACCATATAGGGTACAGACTTTATGCCCTGCCGCTTTCCCTTTCATTCTTCCCTTTTCTTGTACTTCCTTGAGTTGCGATGCGAAAGTGGCGCAGCGGTAGGGATCTGTTGGGCTCTTTCGGTTGCGAGGTAGCGCTGCAGGCAGTGTTGAGTTAGGTCCACCCTCGAAGAAGGCCAAGGAAAAGGCGGTCGTGGAAAGCGACAAACAGAATGTCTCGGTAAATCGCTTGGCTTCAGACTCGAGACTTTCACTGGAGTATGGCCATGGCCCATTTCACCTCAATGTTCAACAGAGATGATTCAGGGACGGCTCTAAGAACCACGGGACGAAAGCGAAAAAAACAACGACAACAACACGCAATGGCGCTCGCCACGGTGCCGGTCCAGTCCTGCGCGTACAATGGCCGGCATAGGAACAAATTCCAACATATTTCTGAAAACAGACTCTTGGGCTGGTGGATATGGCTCCGGGATGACTGGGACTTGAGGGATACCAGTGGTTTGACCTGAGGTTCTGAAATTGATTTTTTGAGACTTGTACAACGAGGATACGATTCTGAGTGATATAATGTTGTTCTGTAAATGAAGACTCGTATGATTCAAGATTTTCCAGCCCTATGTTAAACGTTTGTAATCAATATAATTAGTAAGAATTATAAATAAGTTTGGAAAATGTTGTGGCGTTGTGTTTCAAAAAAGTAATCAAGACAATGGATATCACACAACTGCAAACCGACATTGCCGATGCCAAACAGGCCATGCTCGTAGCGCAAGCAAAATTTGAAAGAGCAGAGGAAGCACTGGCTGATGAGTGGAGAGAAGACCATCCAGCGGGCAAGCACGGGCAACTCGTGCGCTTCTTGGCCTCCGAGCCCGCCCTTCTGCCACTGAGAGAAGGCTTGGCCCGAAAGGAGGCGTACCTTATAGAACTCACCAAAAAACTCCCCGCTTGCATCAACTGATCGAGATACAAGCAACCTTTCTGCTCTCAAGCGAGTGAGTGATACTGCCGCGTCTTCCAGTTCTTCCAGTGGTTCCAAGAGATCCAGGTCAACAACGACTCGAGAGTCTAATGCTCCATTTCGGGAAACGAATAATGGAACGTGATGGTGATTTGTGTGTGGCCTGCCGCCATGATAGAGGCGATGCCTGTCATATTGTTCCTCATCGTCATCAGAAGCGAAATCTGCTACTATGGGCTCCAGGGTCAATTTTTTATAATAGCTGCTCAGAACCGCTGGCCGGTATCAATGACGTGCGAAACGGCATGTTTTTGTGCCGCAATGATCATGACAAATTTGACTTCCACCCAATGTGGACCATAGCTACTGAAAATGGTCAATACTTTTACACTACTTATTCATTGGCTGAAGGATTGATTCGCGGTCGCGAACTATTTTTTGGAGGCGATACCGCCATTCGACCACACCCTGAATTTCTTGCATTCCAGTATAAGGAGTTTGTCAATTATCACAAAATACTAGCTGCAGGCCACAAACCATATACCAACCAAAATTCAGAAGCAACTTTGGAAGATTATCATGAGAAAAGCCGGATGTTGGACGAAAAACTACAAGAGGACGAAAATAGTATGCTTAAAATTCAGAAAGAGTGTTTTTTGAGTTTGGACGAAGATGAAAAGAATTGGCTTGGATTACATGTACAATAATTCGCTGTTTATGTATGTCCCTTTTATAATTGTACTGCAAATAAATAGTCGTGTATTCAGTATGGACGCTCATGTGCCTTCACTCCTACCCTTATCTTGCCGAACTGAGTTATTATTGGTTATTTATCTGTTATTGTGAATAATATGTGTCCTCGTTTCCTCTTTAAACAAAGTTCATGACTGTTCAGAGAACGTCCTAGGCGATAAACAAATGCATATGAATACAGAAATAAACGGAATTTTACACTGTAAAGAATACTGCTTTTTATCCTGCGCACAAAA
Organism: Obelidium mucronatum; assembly: GCA_025765595.1. Lineage (NCBI taxonomy): Eukaryota > Fungi > Chytridiomycota > Chytridiomycetes > Chytridiales > Chytriomycetaceae > Obelidium > Obelidium mucronatum. The sequence goes on from JAIVFH010000528.1 coordinate 10,021, forward strand.
CAAAGCTGTCTGTGGGGCCTCGCCGCTTCATTTAAGAAAAACAAAAAAAAATGGATCGCGACTCATCAGACCTTGACGCGATTCTTCTCGAACTATCAGACTCTGATCCCTTTCCATCATCCACCAAAAAGAAAGAAGGCAACCTGAACGCGTACCCAAAGTCTTGTTTGGATAAAACCAACAACAACAGAGCAGCTTCAAACACGAGTCGCGATAAAAATTACAATGATCAGACAAAAAAGCCACAACCTCATCAACACCGTCATCATCATAATCAGTCAAGTAAAACTGTAGGATCAGAAGACCTTGATTCCATTGAATCGCTTCTGGATTCTCTAGATGATGGAATCGGAGCCACAGCTGCTACAGCAAAAGAAGCTCAAAAACACCAACCAAAAAACAGCCATATTGCGAATTCAAAGGCCATAGACGACAGCGATGTAGATGATATTCTGAATGATGATCCTGTACAACTACAAACAGTTTCTCACGGCGGCACCAATTCCTGCATCACATTACCAAAGCAAAAGTAAAAGAAAATAAGTTGGCGAATATAACCCACACACACACACCCCTCAAATTTAACGATTTTCTTTTTCCACTTTTTCAGATGTCCAGTTCCTCATGTGACTTCAAACAGTTCGACAACAACGTCATCAACATCAACACTCCACGATATCCCTACAGCATGCAACAAGCTCCGATGTTTGTCGTGTGATCTCCCTGTTATTGTCTTATCCGCTTCAAGTCTCAATAGAACTGTAACTCCAAACAAAAAGAATTCATTGACCACCTATTCAAAATCAAAGTGTGCGGGGGGTGGCGGCGGCGGTGGTAGTGGTGGTGTTGAATGGACGGATCAAGTGGATTACCTATTTCTGAGAAACTTTTATCCGGATGTTTCGAAGCTGGGGGATCGGTTGCTGTCAACTGGTAATAGGAGAGAGGGAGAGAGAGAGAGAGTCAATTCAGTCTAGAAAAACGGGTTTCTAAAACACACTTTTACACACACACACAAAACACACACAAATCCAGAATATCCATCACAAGCGTATTGCTGTCAATGTGCTTGGCTGAATGTACATGATACACTTGTCCCTGTTCGATCGATTCAGAAAGAAAAGATTGGAACCAAGTGGGTGTGTCGCGGACATTGATGAGCAGTCAAAACTCGAAAATATACTTTACCGAAATAAAATCAAAAAAAAGGGAATCGTATATTATTACGTAATAACTTGATGACCTTTTTATTTCGTGTACTTCCCCGATTTACCAAAACGCACACTAGTCACAGGTGAAAAAAAAGAGGTCAACTCAAAAAGTTCCGACACACCCCAAATAACTTACCCATCCCACCCAGCCTTGGCATAGATTTTCGGGAGCTGAAGCTTGTAGAATCAATCGATTCACTTGCGCCTTGAAATGTAGAGGCGCTTGAGTCTTGAAGTCCTTGCCTTAAAAAAGTCAAAAGTTAGGGTATAAAAAAAAAAAAAAAAAAAAGCAAAAAATAGCAAAAAATACCCGTTAGTTTTTTCTCAACGCGAGTAATCGCTGTAACTGCCCGCGCGTTCAAACCTTCAGCCTCAACCGCCAGTATTTCATGACTTTCATGTACTCTATTGTGCAGAGAGTGCCTGAGACTAAATGCCGGTGTTGCAGCAATTGGTGATATTGGATTTGCTGATGTATCAGCTGCCAAAAACGTATAGGGATTTCAAAAAAAAGATGAACCATGACAGCCAAACAATGGAATATGTAGCTAACCTCTTAACGGGCTTGGAGTACTCAACAGTCTCCAGTTGAGAAGTGGATCGTGAACAAATGCTTCTAAAACAGCCATCAGACTGTCTTTGTTGTCACGTAAAACACGCATGACTTCTTCACAAGCAAGTCGGAAATTTCCCTCAACTCCGCTAACTCCCATTGCGTTCACAAAAAGACGCGTTAATCGGAACGTTACTCTTTCTGGGTAGTTTTCTCTTTGCATTGCCACCTTCAATGCAAAAAAACATGATCAATCCGATTTCACAAAACAAAATTTTTTTTTACTCACTTCAAAGCAGTCTCCAAAGTCAATATGGACAACTTTACCGGTGAATCGCTCCATCATGATATTGGATGGGTGACGATCTCCCAGACCCAGAATGTAACCAACCATCGACATGACAGCAAGTGAACGAGTGTAGTTGGTTCTACGATCCAGCCACATCTATATGAAAAAAAAACGAACCATGAATTACAAATGCATTTGATTGCAGTACTTGGAGGACATACCTCGGAATTCTTACTCTTGAGCCACAAAACTTTAAACAAATCTTGGCCAGTAGTGCTGCCGATCGCATGTTCAAATATTTCCACCTTATTGATTATAGGCAAAATATCGTAATTGGCAGACATCTTGACGACAAAAATTCGTTTAGAATATCGCCCTTTCTCAAAGACCAACCATCAGTGTTCAACGAACCTGTATCATGAGACGATATTCCACATTAAGTAAAATCTTTTTGCTTTCGCGGTATTCAGATATCAGATTGTTGAAAGTATCAGTGTTGGAAACCCATCCAATCAAGCCCGAATTCGGGGATAACGGAATCACTGAGAATCTTTCGATATTCAAATGTCGTTTGAAAGTTTCAGAATCCGTTAGCAGTAGGTTATTCACGAGGCCAAAGAACTGCATGACGCGTTCATCTTGTCGTATATCCTCTCGTCCTTTAAGTAGAAATTTGAATTCAACACCGTTACTCCCTTTGATAGAGATACGCCTTGGTCTCTGCTTTGACTTCATGACTGATAAGATTGAACCTATTGAGTCTATTTTTGTGACTTCTTCTCCGCTCCGATAAGTGCCTTGTTGAAATTGTGAGAAATAGTCGAAACCAACCACCATTTTTACCTGGCACGGCCAACTCCAAATTGGTAGCGGCAAACAACTTTGGAGAGCTAGACTCTAGATCAAGTCTCTTGAGATGCTCCAACTGCTTTTCGAGTCTTTGAAACACCTAATTTAAACACAATTTTTGAATACAAATGTGAACGGCATTACACTTTAAAAAAAAAAGAAAAAAAGAGACATACGGTATAATATAAATCCCAGGCAAACTTCAAATCTTTTTCATTCCGAGTCTTTTTGTATCGATTGCACCACTCCCACGCGTCTTTCAACTCTACAGAATATGCATCGTTGAAGGCCTTCTCCCGCTCAGTTTCAGGACCTCTATCGAGCAAATTATGCAGTGGCTCCAAAATCGAGAACATTCCAGGGATATCGTTTTCTCCATAATAGCATTTGGATGCATCTTCGATTCCACTGAACCACATTTCAGGCCATAGAATTGCGACTCTCAACAGCTCTTGGCTCACGAGTAATACTTGCTCGACTAGGTTACTGCTGTGGCTTTTCATACGGTCCATAATGTTGAGTGCTGCTGTTCGTCGGTTTGCATTCTGTGACTGTGATGCGACTGTCAAGGACCAAACCAATGCTTGTGGGTGGGCTCGGCCGAGATCGGATATAAGCTGGTGTAGCAATTTACGGACATGAGGATTCACTGTGTGAATACGTGCAATGAGCTGTTGAAGAAACACGTCAGACGATATATTATCCGGTGGACTAGACAAACCTGAGGAATAACTTGCAGCCAAGTGTCGATAGACACCAATCCAAACCCATCACTCACAGCCCCATTGATATCTTGGCTATAGCCATACTTAAACCACAGAGTAGTCAACCTCAAAACATCTTGCAAAGAGCTGTCTTTGGATAGTGCAATAGAATGAAAGAAGCCTGCGTTTTTGAACACAGTTTTTAATTGGACCAGGAAGTCAAAACCCCAGAACCCTTACCTTTTATGGATGGCACAACATGGGAAATGATAACTTGTGAATTCACGGTCCCACTTATTCTTTCATGATACTGAACAACTTCAACATTCGTGAGTGCCCAACTATGCCAAGCTTTATACCAATCCTTATCGCAATGAGTTGCAGCAGTGAACGACAACAAAATCTCGGGTATACAGTCATCGTTCATGCCCTCATCCTCCAAAACCTTCTGCCATTCGCCCATTTTGACATAACAACGTGCAATCAGCTTCATGGTTTTCATACAATCGAGGTTACTTTTGTTCTTTTTGATGTATTCGCTGATGTCATTCAAGTTTTTGAGGTTCAATCGATCAACAAGTGTTTTTGTAAACTGGCGAAGTTGCTCAAATGCATTTTCTTGAACATCGCGCACACCTGAAGCCCATGCATGTTTTAAACACGCGTAAATAACGGGAGGAGGGTTGTTTGAGGTGTCCTAAATACCAAAAATAAACAAAAACAACCTGCGCTGACCAAAAAAAAAAAAAAAACATGACTACAAAAAAAAAACATACCAATATACCCAAGTCATTCGAAGAAACATGTAGCAAGCTAGTCAAAGTTTTGAACGAGAGAGCTAATTTCTCACTCTTTCGGCACAAGTTGGCAAACTTGATCCACATATCTGCCCCCTCTGCCGGGGATATTACCAGCGTTCTAACTCGCAAGATACGCTGCCAAATATCCACTGTTTTCTGGCATCCTTGAAGTCGGACCATCCAAGTTTTTCGGATCAATTCTTGCTGTTCTGGAAAAGCATCCAGTTGTTTATATCGAATGATCTCCTCCAGCTCCGCGAGCATTTGCATACGAACGACGACACTAAATGAGTTCTTTCTTTAGGGGGAGAAAAAAGATTGTTTGCCAACTTACGGATATGCACGGCTATAACTCTCTCCAATCAATGCCATAAATTCCGTGTCCAACAATTCGCGCGCCTTCCCAATATGCTCTGCCGCTTCACTAAATCGTCCATCATGCAGATCCAACACAGATCGGAAAAACGCGCCATCGGGACTATCGACTTTAATCAAATCCACACAATCCCGCATAAACCCCCACTGCCCCAACGTCCACGCTGCCGACGCAGCAAGCGGCGCCATCACTTTTTTAAAAGCGTCATCCGTAAGACTAGAATAAAACCGCTTTTGACAAACGCTGGATAAACTCTCCCATTCACCGAGGTTCTGAAGACATCGCATTCGACCAAATAAGGCTTCCATGGAGGCAGGGTATCCAACTGCTTCTGCTCGTAATCTGAAAGCGCTTCTTCCCATCTGTTTAGCTTCTCGTGCCATGTTGAGGGCGTCACTTCTGGTTGCAGTTTCTGGGCAAACAACAATTCCTACTGCGGCATCAGGCTGATCCAGTTGGTTGTTGATGCTGATTAGACTCTCAACTGCAGATGGAGCTGGATCTAATAAATATTCCATTTCTTTATAATGCAGGGCTTTGGCCCAAGCATGGCATTTCGTCGCATATTGACTGAGCGTCCGAATATCGATCGGCAAGGGCTTATCATCATGCTCCATAAACTCGGCCATATTCAGCAGAGTTTGAGTAATATCCGGCGATATATTGGGGGCTTTGATGGCGATTTCAATCGATTTTATCAAGTCCTCCTTGAATTGATCGAGCAACTCGGCCCAGCAGCTCAAAAACGCAGCATTAAATAATTCACGTGCCAGCGGGTTGTATACTGCTGCCAAACTCGCGCATGAACGGAGAGAATGGGAAGGGGACTCTTTCAACAGTTCAACACTCAATCTTCTCATCCATTCAACCCAGTCTTCCCGCGTGATTTTTCAGAGGTATCCCATGATCTTTGCAAGTGCATTTGGTTTATTCGGAAGCTCTGATGTGTCACCTCGTTCGTGGCCGGTATTTGATTGCTAGTACAGTAAAATGGTTATACCGATTTGTGAATGATTCTCATGTGAAGGGAAAGCTTGTTTTTCTTACTTCTCCAGAACTCTTTAGGAACGAGATCCATCGGTATAACCTCGGTGGCCCGCAGATTGCCGACAATAGCATCAAAAACCTGAGACTTGATTTGAAAATCCGCCATAGCCTGAGTTTAAAATAAAAAAATGTAAGGACCCCTTAATTGATTAGAAAAACCCACATCCCTCTCCCTCGCTATTTTTTTTCTGTTTTAATAAAACATTCCCATTGCCTCACCTGAGTTACACAAGGCAA
>JAIVFH010000529.1:0-15955 GCA_025765595.1 Obelidium mucronatum
CGAGTGATGCGTTCTGCAACAATGTTGACCATTTCGCCCTTGATGGCGGCAACCTCTTTTCTGGACTGTTTTCGAATTTCAATCGAAAGGATAGATACTCCCTTTTCAAAAAACAGAAAACTTCACCATTTCTGGGGCAATGTACACCCGATCAAGGTCCTTGACACGTTGATAGGTTTCCTCCTCCTCTTCAGTCAGGGGTACATCCTCCTCAATGTCCACGCCATTTTCCTCGTCGATTTCCTCGTCCCCAGCATCCAACCCTAATAATTTCGCCGTAACTGCAGGTTGTAGATCACCCATTGTAATTGACACGATCCCGCCCTGTTCCAAAGTAGACCTCATCTTTGGACCAAGGACTCTGTAACCCCTTCCAGTTCCAGCTGGATACCGCAGCTTTCCTTCTGAAGTAATTGAGAAGTCTGGGTCACTGAATGCGATGGGTGTTGGTAAAGTTTGTTTGCAAAGAGAAACCAAATAAACTAAATTATACCCAGCAACAAGGAGGACTCTGTTCTCATTGCGCCCGGCAGCTTGAAAACCGGCGGCTGGATTCAAAGCACCGGCATGATGACCGCCTCCTCCGTTCTGCATGTGTTTTTTTTTGTGTATGTGAGGCTTGTCTTTTAATTGGGCGGGGGGGAAACTGAACGTCCCAATTAAAAACCAATTTGAATCACAAAAAAAATGACGGAACCGGAACAGCCCTTGCAGCTACACCCAGTTTCAAGTATTGGAGAAGAGTACATCTATGAGCGAATGGCGTACTTGGGTGTGCCGTTCTGTATGGTGGATGCTCGGTTCCGCTACGTCGACTTTGAGGATTGCATGTTTGATCTATCAGCGCAAGAAGCTGTTGAGCACCGTAATGCGTTGGGTGTGATCGAGACGGTTCTTGAGCAGGAGGCTCCTGTCGAGGATAAGGTTCCAGTGTTTGATATTGAGAAGCGGGCTATTTAAGGTGCGATCGAGTATGATGTATCAAAGTTGCAACCAGATAATTGGTATCTCCAGGGGCTGATTTCGAGGTGAGATCTTTGATTTTTGGTAGTTGGCGGGCGGCGGCGAAACAGAAACCCGAGAATTTGACGCAAAAACGGGAAATTTAGCAACCAGAACTGATGAAAACACATTCTAGTCACAATAGTCTCATAATTTACTGACTCCAATTCTTTCCAATGTACAATCATAACTCTAAGCATTTCCACCATAACTTTTAGTCTTTTCACGTATCCAAGTCTTCGAAATGCTCTACAGGAACATTACTAAATTCAGTATTCGTTCCCAAATCCTCATGACCGACGCCTCCATCAAGATCTTGGTCCTCATCGTTGTCAACTTCTTCCTCCAATTCATTGAAAGGAATATCTCTTGGATTAACCGCATGACTTATCGCATTTCTTACTGCGTCTCTCTGTTACAAGAAAAAACCATTGAAAAACACATCACCCAAAACAAGCAGAAAAACACAAACATGTCCATCATTAGCATAATCCTCGAGACTGTCAGCCTCAAGATCAAATCCAATCGCCTCTAATTTATCTGCAACCGCATTGTCAGGATGGTCGTAGCGGATCTGAACCATGCACGTGGTAAACTCGAAAACGGTGGAAACCGCGTCGACTTCAGCCTGAGATACAAGGTTCTCTTGAATCAATGGAGCGCATGCTTCCTTTAAATCGCGCAATAGCTGTGTATCTTGATTTTGAGCTACTGCTGCTGTTGCTGCTGCTACAGCTGGTGCCGCCGGTGCTGGTGCATATTCCACATCATTCACCGGAGCTTCTACTTCAATGTCTTGCTCCTCCACCGTGACTTCATCTTCCAGCAAGTCGTCTGGTACCGCAGCTGCGATAGTTGCCTCTTGTTCAATTGTTACATCAGGCGTGTTTTGGTTTTCAGCGACTTCTTCAACATCTTGTTCTTCTACTGAAAATGCATCTTCTAGCAAGTCCTCATCCACAAGTACAGCAGATAGTCCCGCTTCTTGTTCAGTGACTGCATCCGGTGTGTTTTGGTTCATAGGTTCTTTAACGGCAGTTGCGGGGTTTTGTTGAGCTGAATGGGCACTATTGTTTTTTTTCAATATCATAGATGTCAGTGAGATCTGAGTTCCAACAAATAAATTAATCGTGTACCGCGCCATGGCCGCAATTTGACTATTCCCATTCACCAATTTAGCGTTCAATAATTTCATTGTCGCGAATCGTTCCGCTGCATTTTCTTGATCTTGTGGTTCAGGAATGGGTGCCGGTCGAACACCAGTCGCTATAGCAATTTGTTCATCCTGAACCCGCTCATGTTGTCGCAGATTGGCCAAGGGGCCATCGAGACTGGAGTTTTTTTTTTGTGCGGTTTAATATTGCGTGGCTTAAAACAAACTCTCAAGTGGACAACAGTTACCTTCGATTAAGCCTACCCTTGTGAAAATCGTTTGTAAACTTTTGGCGTTCTGTTCGGCTCACCAACTCGTCAAGATTGTTTGTTTCAGGCAATGGGGCGGAAGTTGAATACGGGACTCCAAGTTCTTTGAACATCTGGTTTTGCTGATTTTCGACTTCAAGAAGTTCTTCCATATGAACATCCAAGAGTTGTTTCCTTGTTTTTTTTATAAGATCCAGAAAAACAGACCCAACAAAACAAAACAAGTCTTTTACATGTCCTGTGCTTGAGTTGTCACGGCTTCGCCCACAGCGACGGCAGCTTCCATCCGTTCGTTCACTCTGATTTTGCGCTGCATGCTGTTCCTTCGCCCGCTTGCTCTCATACCTCTAAAACCAAAACCAAGGATTCCATGGTCGTCCATCTCGGCCCGAAACGATTGGCGATTTTGTCGCAACTCATTGTATCTTGCGTTTTCCGCATCTTGATTCCTGATAACCAAATAACAAAACGAATTCAGCTACACATCCAAAAAAAAAAACTTGAATGTTTCATTCTTCACCATCTCAACTCAGGAGGATTCACCGCGTCTTCAAGCGCGTATACTCTCTCCAAGAGTTGATATGGTCTGCTCGGATCTGGTGAAAAGTTCCCTGGGATGATTCCTTTCGCAATCGCCTTGTCCCACAGATCATTGTAATATTCATTGACGGCTCCGAAGCTTGAAGTAACAGTTACAACTTAAGTGGATAAAAAAGAAAGCTCAAATACGTTTCTTTTGCTCGATCCGAAGGTAGTTCTGCTTGCGCTTTGTAATAGTTAATCTCTCTCTCAAGTACTCGTCGTTTCTTGTCTGCGCCAGGGCTGAGAGGGTACATAAATGCAAAGTATGCCGTAAAAAAATTTCTTACGGAGTTTGTGCGAGACGCTCTTGCAGTTCGGCAACTTTGCTCAAAGTTTCGTCTTGTCTGAGGGCTAGTGCCTCGAGATTTTTAACAGCTTGTTGGGATTTTCTGTCAATGATTGAAAAAGGGTCAGAGAGCAAAACTTCCATAAAAATAGACAAAATCAGTATGATAGTACATGGGTCGCGTTTCTTCGATTCGGGCGATTCGTTCTGCAATTTTGTTCTGACTCAAGACTTTGAGAGGTCCGATCTCCTCCTCATTCTGTCCCGCCCCCAGGCCAAATTCACTTCAACGTCATAGCAAAGCATCAAACCAAAAGAAAAGAACCAAAAACCATACCATTCCCGGGGCAACGTATACGCGGTCAAGATCCTTGATGCTTTGGTAGGTCCTTTCATCGTCTGCGGACAGTGGAACGTCTTTCAATCCAAATAGTCTCGCTGTGACATTGCTTGATAGAGATCCCATCGAAATTGGTACGATTCCGCCCTTTTCCAAAACGGAACCCATCTTTTGACCCAAGACTCTATACTCTACTCCGGTTTTAGATGGATATTGTAGTTCCCCGGTTTCAGACATTGAGACTTCTGGGTTACTGTTTTCAAGATCGGCGTGGGGGAGCCTTCTTTAGCTTTTTGCGATGGAACCATGGGGTGTGTTCAATTTGATCGTTTCTGTTTTCAAAGGCTGACCTTGAAATCAGGAGTACTCGGTTTACATTGCGTCCGGCAGCTTGGAAACCGGCGGCTGGATTCAAAGCATCGGCATGGTGACCGCCTCCTCCGTTCTGCATGTGTTTTTTTTTGTGTATGTGAGGCTTGTCTTTTAATTGGGCGGGGGGGAAACTGAACTTCCCAATTAAAAACCAATTTGAATCACAAAAAAATGACGGATCCGGAACAGCCCTTGCAGCTACACCCCGTATTAAGCATCGGAGAAGAATACATCTATGAGAGAATGGCGTACTTGGGTGTGCCGTTCTGTATGGTGGATGCTCGGTTCCGCTACGTGGACTTTGAGGATTGCATGTTTGATCTATCAGCGCAAGAAGCTGTTGAGCACCGTAATGCGTTGGGTGTGATCAAGACGGTTCTTGAGCAGGAGGCTCCTGTCGAGGAGAAGGTTCCAGTGTTTGACATTGAGAAGCGGGCTATCCAAGGTGCGATCGAGTATGATGTATCAAAGTTGCAACCAGATAATTGGTATCTCCAGGGGCTGATTTCGAGGTGAGATCTTTGATTGTGCAGTTTTTTTTTTCCATCTTTGCAGCTGACAATCCTTAATCAAGGGATACAAACCCTTTTATGAACTTGGAACGATACTTTGTATGGACAATCATTGAAATTGATCGAGACCTGTCGTGTCATCTCCAGCGCTTGGAAGACTTTGCGAATCAGTTTGACGTTGCCATTGAGAATCTCCGAATGGCAGCCACCCAGAAAGTCACGCTGAATCGCCGAAGCATTGAACGTTTCATCAAGTACTGCGTTGACGTTGGATCAGAGGATGCTTTCGACTCCATCTTGGAGTATCCTCCCTATGCTGTCAGAACTCAAGTTGCAGGACTTTACAAGAATCCAAGGTTGGGGAAAGACGATATATTGGAGGAAGCTGTTGAAGCTGTGTCGGATGGATATCTAAACCTGGCGAAATTCTTGGAGGATTCTTACTTACCTCATGCTCGTGCGAATGCGGGAATTTATGGTCTTCCAGGATATCAGGAGGTACAAGCTTTTGTTTTTCATTCTTGTCAAAGGAACAAAATTAATAGATGGATGGAAAATATGTAGGCATATCAAGGATACATTCGCGAATACTGTTTTTCCAATGATTCGGCAAGTGAAATCCACTCCTTTGGACTGGACGAAGTCTTCCAAGTCCAAGAACGCATGAAGAACATTATTCAGGATTTAGGACACACTGCAACAATTCAAGACTTTGCTGCTCGCCTCCGTGATCGAAAGCAATTTCCCCAATTATTTGAAGTCGACGAGACGGCAGTTAATCACAAGTTTCAGGATATTTGTGAAAGGGCGTTTGAAGCCACAAAGAAATTCACTTTGATGGGCCACAGGTTCCTCATGCCTTTTTTTTAAAAGCGTATCTTTTTATTTTGATGGTTTCTTACTTTATTCTTTCGTTAGGGTCTTCAATTATGATATGTGCTGCATTCTGGACATCTCACCAGAATTGGATGAATCTTCACCGGTGGCATTTTTGGATTCACATCCAAACAAAATGCGAGCATTCATCATCAATTGTGAAAAGGGGTTGGAAACGCCAAACCATCAATGGGAAGCGTTGGTTTTGAATCAGGTATGTATTCCAGTCTCTATCGATTTTAAAGAATGATGATAAATACTTACGTTCGTATTTATTTGGAAAAAACAGCTATACCCTGGAGTTTAGTAAGTAGAAACTTTTTGGCCCCTGCGATCTATTCCGTTCTCTCTTTTTTTTCTATCAACTCACTGCTTTTTTCCCAGCCATCAATGGGAAAACCTTTCCCAAATCAATCTCGAAAAGCAATTCTCTTACTTTGCCTTCCAAAACAACAAATCCCAAGGATGGGCCGAATACGCTGAATCCTGCGGCGAAGAACTCGGTTTCTACAAGGACCCTTTCCAACTCTTTGGAAAACTCGAACGTGAACTCATCAACTCGATTCTACTTGTCGTGGATACTGGGTTACACTCGATGGGCTGGTCCTTCGGGAAAGCTGCTGGATACATTAATGAGAATGCAGCGTTTATTTCAGAAGAAGACGCGTTGGAGTTGGTCTTGCAGTGTTGTGATTCTCCGGGGAAGGCGTTGGGCCCTAAAATGGGGGAGCATCGGATTCGGAAACTCCGTGCAAAAGTGGAGCAGGAGTTTGATTTGAATGAAACCTTTTGTTTGGCAGAGTATGAAGTTTCAAAGAGGATGGGCTTCAACCAGGCGGTTCTGGAAACAGAGTTTTTACATGGGGAATCGGTTATGGAGGAATGCATGGAATACACGTTGCGATATTGGCGGGCAAAAGACTGGTCTGGCGATGGGCCACTGCCAGGAAACCTTGGAACAGCGGCACTGCTGGAACCAATGTATTCGACGGAATACATCAACAGGAGAAAATACGGAGTTAACCAAATTTGAAAATATAAAGAAGAATAAAAGTATCCATTTAGAGCATTTTGTTTCTTAAACTCATTTTTACGATAGAAGTTCAATGGCAAACCTTTTGACTAGAGACTCAAAACAATGGAGCAAGAATGTGAGTATGAACCAATTTAGAACATTTTATTATTTGTTGTTCCAAACACATGAGCGATAAGAGACCACTCGGAAAAAAAGGAAATAAACAAATATGACAAAAAAGAAAACAAAGCTTCTCCTTTCATCAAATTTACTCCTTTGGAATCTTGGATCCACGCTTGAAACCGGTACGTCTGGCGGCAATGAGACCAACCTTTTGACCAGCTGGGGCGTATCTGGAGACAGTAGAAGCGTGACCAATGTGCTGGTGGTTACCTCCTCCGTGTGGGTGATCGACTGGGTTCATGGCAACACCACGAGTCTTTGGCCAGCAGTTTCTCTTGACCTTGTACTTGTGGTGAGCAGTACCAGCCTTCAACATTGGCTTGTCAATACGACCACCTCCGGCAACAATACCGATGGAGGCACGGCAAGTGGAAGCAAGGACCTTCTTGGCACCAGATGGGAGCTTAATACGGGTGGTTCCTTCGTCAGTGTTGTGTCCAATGATGGTTGCGTAGTTTCCAGAAACACGAGCAAGGGATCCACGGTCTCCGATACGGGATTCAACGTTACAGATGATGGTACCTTCTGGCATGTTTCCGACTGGGAGGACGTTTCCGACGTTGAGGGAAGCTATTTTGACATAAAAAAGGCAGGGTCAACAACCAGGAAATCTCACTTCAAGAACAGAAATTAACGCACCCTTCTTTCCGGCGTAGATGAATTGACCAGTGAACAAACCCTCAGTGGCAACGAAGGTCTCTTCTCTGAGCTTGTACTTGTATGGGTCACGGAAGACAACCTTGGCCAATGGAGCACCTCTTCCTGGGTCGTGGATAATGTCCTTGACGATTCCACGGATGAATCCGTGACGCTCAGCGTAGTCAAGGGCTCTGAACTTGGCTGGAGCCTTTCTAAGTCTGGTAACAGCCTTGAAGATACCACCAGCACCCTTTCTTTGTGCGCGAATAACACGACCCATTCTAGTGAAGAGTAATTTAATATTAGATCCGAGTGAACGTTGATGGCAGTGGTAGTGAGCAAGAGGTATTTCTGATGAGTTCTTCGTCCTGCTTCTACTACTCCAATGCTACGAATTCGTCCAGATCCGCCGAGTGACAGCTTCTTCACGTCTTTTACTCGTAAACAGCCGAGGTCTCTAGTCATTGATGAGCCTTTGGCGATTTGCGTGTGTTGGGTCCCACAAGATGCCTTCAACATGCACTATCATCTCACGATCTCCATCCACTGACGAACTCAACATCAAAGATAGCTCCTGGGTGGCACACTGATGCTATGTGACGGCGCCGATGGCTGCTGCGATGGGTTTGTTGGATGGGGATGGATTGGGTGCGGCCGCAGGGCATGTGCTCACTTTGGTGATAATTTGGACTCCTGAAAATTGACCACAGTCCACACCACTTGTCTTCGCGCTCGCTTTTCAAGAGACCCCACCAAGATATAGCTCTATGAATATGTTCGTTTTATTATATTCAAAATATGTATTGGTGCTTTCCAAAGTCTCATCCATTCACAGTCTCTCCAACATCCACAACCAAAAACTCCTCCTCTGAAACACCCTTCTTCCTCAACTCTTCCTTCAAAACTTGTGGTGGAAGTGTTGGTGCCTCAAACCCAAGCGGAAAAGTACCCCAATGCATAGCAACGCTTTTTTTGCTTCCAAGATCCAAGTGTACATCAACGGCATCTCCAGGATTGCAATGAATAGGGCTGAATAAATGACGCGGTTCATAGGCTCCAATCGGAAGCGCGGCTAAATCGCAAGGACCAAATCGCGCCTTGACTTCTCTAAATGAAGGACAAGTGGGTAGTTCTGATTCCTTGTCATCTTCTCCCTCAAACACCGATCGATATCCTGTATCACCACCAAAAAAGAATCGCTTGGATGGCGTTGCAATATGCCAACTGGACCAAAGAGTTTGATTTCTATCCCAAGCTGTGCGGCTTGAGAAATGTTGACAAGGGGTACACGTGATTTCGAAATTGGCGGCCGGACTCGATTCAGTCTTCTCTTTCTTGAGAGAGTACGAGTCCCACCAGTCGCATTCAATCACGTTTGTAATTCCGGCATTCACCAGCAGGTCCTTGTTCCCCAGCGGCACGAAAAAGACAATGTCCTTGTTCCTTGCGTGCAAGTTTTGCATCACGGGCAGATCCAGGTGGTCGTAGTGGTTGTGCGAAACCACGACGGCATCGACTCTGAGGTTGTCGAGCTTCTCACTGATGTTTGGCGGCAGCTGGACGACGCGCTTCGGGCCCGCGAACGACAGCGGCGAGCAGCGTTCGGACAAACACGGATCGAGGAGGATTGTGGCGCCCGGGAGACTCAGCAGGAAGGCGGCGTGGCCGAGCCACGTCAGCGCCATTCCGTCGCTGCTGCTGGCTGCGCGGACGAGCGCGCCGAAGTCGACCGGGCGCAGCTTCGGGATCTGTCCGGGCGGCGGCGGCGCTTCGGCGGCAGCGGCGGCTTTCCGGCCCCAGCGCTCGCTGAATATCTTGCTGCCCATGTCAAAGAACGAACTGGCGACTTCGCGGTACGACGGCCACGGATTCACAAAGCCCTTTCCGCTCTTCAAGTGGTGCGAGCGGTCTTCCTTTGCCTCGACAGAGTCATGTGTTCGTGTGACAGTGAACTGGCCGAGCGTTGTGCTTGAGCCAAGGGCGATCTTGTTGGCGGACATGGCTGTTGGTTTTGTGGACAAATTCTGGTACAGGAGATACGAGACGCCTGCGCCAGATGTAATGATCGCAGTTGTCGTTAAAGTCCGGCGAGTGAATACAACAGTGCTGACTGTCATAGTATATGGCTACTAAATGCAACGAGCGTGTAAACAAATTTAGGATTAGGATTTGAAATCCTCTGGTTCACAACCAAAACCTGTATTCTGTAGCAGTTGGTCTCACAAGTGTTGCTTTTTTATAAACTCTGTTGACATTCTGGAAGCATTTTTCAGTGCTCAAATCAGTATGAATCTCAACTTGCAAATGTCTTCACGTCGGCCATACAGTATTCTAATTTCTCATCAGCTTGAATGGGAATTTCAGGAGAGCAACGAACAACCACGAATATGCCGAAAGTGATGTATATAATTGGAAGGAAGTGGCCGCAATCGTGCGAGCCGAAAGACACATAAATCGTGTATGAATTTCGGAACAATTGTTGCCGCTTCCTATAGCCAATCGAGATAAAGAAAGCAACAACTCTGGCAACTTCCTTCAAGCTGTAGGTTCCACACATTGCCCTCCTAACACCGCCAGACATCTTCAGCAATACAAAATGCCGTCCCGCACAGGATTCGAACCTGCGCTCCCAGAGGGAAATGCCTTAGCAGGGCACCGCGTTAACCACTCCGCCAACGGGACTTGCTCTTGTAGAGATAAAGGAGCACTATAACATAAACTTTATTCAGACAATCACGTTGAACGAATTCGCGTCTTAACGATGGTAGAACTCAGTTAATGTGATAAAAAAAAGCCACCATAATACTTACGGTTTGCCAACCGGTACGACAATCTCCGCATGACACTCGCTCAGGGCCGCGTGAGGAATCGCAAGTATTACAAAGTTGAATCAGCTTGCTGCAATTCACACAGCAACATTGCAAGGGCCGACTGACAAAGGGAGAACACGTTGAGCAAACGAGTTCTCTGCAAATACCACATGACAAGAGGCATTCATTGCAATAATTTACAACATTCTTGTTGCAATTGCCACAAAATAAGTCATCGTCTCCTGTCCATTCGAAAAAGGGCAAGTAGCATTCCCCATTATCACAAACACTCTTCTTACACCCGCCGTCACAAACTCGCGAATCAATAGAGCATAGCTGTGCCGTACAGTGAGTACATTTGATCACACAGGTCTCGCACAAGAGCTCTGTACATCGCGCACATTCATCCAAACACATCATGCAAACTGCGATTGGACCATCGCAACAGGGAGTTTTCGTGAAAGAACATTGCCAACACGCTTTTTCATGGCACTTGGAGCATGGCTTGCAGCTTTCCTCAAAGCAACTTGTGCAACAACTGTTGGAGCAGTGGATGCAATGTCCTGCGCAATCTTCACAGATTGTCGATTCACACTCTTTGTTGAAGCAGATAGTTACACAGCTTATGCATAGCTCCTTCGTCTTTGAAGATTTCTTTTCGCAGTCCACACATGTTTGGTGGCATTTTCGACAGAGTTGGATGTCTTCTTGGCAACGATCACAAACATTGGACTCATCCAGTGTGGAAAGAGATTTCGAGCAGAAATCGCAATGATATGAAAACCCCAGTATGATGTTGATCAGCTCCTCTGGTAGTCTGCGACAAAGGACTTCAACAACGGTTTCTCGACGCGTTTGCCGTATGTTTTCTTGAGTGATCAAAGAAGTCTCTCTGCAGCTGCTTTCTTTGTTTGGTGTCGAGAAAGTGGACCAAACGGTAGGTATCACGGTGGCGCTCCCTTCCATTCCCTTGTTTTAAATCTGACAATTTCGGACTGACATGCCCCAAACATCACAAGTATGCAGAAAAGAGGATTCACTTTTGAGATTCACTTTTATTTCATCTGGAAAACATAGAAATTTCAAACCCATGGCGTATTGGCTATACCACTTTCCTTCGCTTTAGCTTTTGTTGTATGAACGCACCCACACGATAAGGACCAGTAAGAAAGCACATGATACGCACCGCCCCAAGAAGCACCCACAAAATCAAGTTAATCAACGTATTGACGGAGTTTTCAAGAAATCTTTTGAAGGCAGCATAAAATGAATTGCTTTTTTTTTCTTTTTTGAGGGGGCAGCTTGCCACAGACTGCAACTCTGATCGATAAGAACCGATGCCATCAAAAAATGAGACTGAGTAGATCCCTGGGCATCTATTCTGAATTCAACTTGAACGCACTCATCCACCAAGTTACCCAGCAGCACCTTCTGTTAAAAAAGCCGGTCATTTATCTGCACCTGATTCCCGTAGAACGGAGTGACCTCAATGTTTAACTGAAGTTAACTGATAAGCCAATTGTCTGAGATTTACAAATTCTAATCAGAGAGCAGAGCACACCATGAGCGCTCCTCCTCCACCGCCGCCGCCACCACCACCACCAGCACCAGCACCAATACCTTTCAGAGTATCATCTACCACTACAAGATCAACGCCATCCTCTCGTCCCATATCCGGCATCCAATCCCTCCCACACCTCACCCCTCCAGCATCCTCACGCGTTTCAGTTGCCCCACCACTACCACCAAGTGCAGCAACAGGAGCAACAAACATTCCTAGAATATCTCAATCTCAAACCCGCAGTGCCTCTGTTTCAGCCGTCCACACTGCCGCAATATCAAACCCAATATCAACAACCTGGAATCAAGAACGCCCGCTTCCAAGTAAAGACACCCCTTCCTCCTCAACTGAAACGCAGCTCCGTTTCGCATCGAGTGCAACTGTAAACAGCGGAACTGGTGGAACTGGCGGAGGCAAAGATGCAGTAACAGCAGCAGCGACAGAAAAAAGTAAGTATTCCATGCAGTCCTTGGAAGGCGTTGTCGGCACACGCGAGATTGCCCGCCTCGAAGCCAAACGACAAAAAGAAGAAGACCGGGAACGGAAACGCGTACAATCTGCAATCGACGCGTCGTATTACTCTTCTTCGGGGACCTTGAATATAAACCTCAAACCTGGTGTTGCACCACCGGAATCGGAAACCTACGCGATCCGAAGAAAAGCCAAACAGGAGCGGAAGAGAGTGAATTGTATTGCTGTTGCGGTGGGGGTTCCACTTGTTCTTGTGGCTGTTGGGGTTCTTGGCGCGTGTCTCTACTTTTTCTATTTTAATGCGGTGGTGACTGTTGGAGTTGTTGTGGCTGCGGATGATTTGAATGTGAATGGGACGATTAGTAAGTCTGATGCAGCAACTTTGTCACTCAAGTATATCGTCAAGACAATCAAACTCTGTGAATCTATTGATTCATCCAGTTAAGTTCCTCTCTTTAGTCCTTTATCCTCAATTAACATGCTCATTTCAAAAACGAAAAATTTTCAGATGTTGGAACAGAAGCAGGGTCAAATTGCATCACAATCTACACAAACCCACTAACCGATAAATCAACTTCATCGTACACACTATCCAACGCAATCTCCGAATTCGACCCAAACACTCTCGAATTCCACAATTACCCCGGCTTCGAACCACCCAAAACAGCATGGACAAACTTCCTCTCCCCTGAATCCCTCTCCCTCCTCACCGCCACGAAAACCCTCGTCCTCAATTGGAACACTGTCACATACAACTACATTCTCATATCCACTTACAAACCCGTGAAAATCACTGCCAAAATAAACCTCCCAACTTTGGACCTGCCCGCTGCAAAGCAACTGGCAGCGATCCCAGGAACAAGCTATATCCTCGCCACACGCGGATACGACACCACGGCCCAAGAATTCCAACAAACCCCCTCCGGCGGTCTATACACAGCGTCTCGAAAACCGCTGCTCGCATACCAAACCCAAAACGGCACATCCTTGATCCCGAATCCATATAACATCAAACCTGTAACCCCTTACTTCCAAGATGAAATCTTGCCGTCCGTCGAAACTGAAATCTGGGTTCCCTTATATGAACCGATTCAGTTATCGTTAACGCGGGGTGGGTTCCAGAAAAGGAGGGTGCATGTGGATTTGGTGATGGATCGGGCGAGTCAGCTTGTTCAAGGGATCGTGTCTCCAGAGACTTTGAATAGCACGGGTGCGAGTGGGAGAGCAGAGGTTGGAAATTGTGTGGACGCGCAAGGGAATTCAATCTATCTGCCAGCGTTGCAGTTTTCGGCTGCTGTTGTAGTGGATGGTGCTGCCACTTCAGACAACAGTGTCGGCCTCGAAAAGCACTTTGTCTGGATCAAAAGCCAACGCGTGATGCTGCAAGTTTCTGTGATTGTTAAGCTTGGGGATAATGCGGGAAAGTGGGTAACAGGGGCAAGTACTGATTTGAGTGTAGACTCCCAAATTATCGGAGTTAGTGTGGCTGTTCTTCCCATGGATATTGGACAGTTTCCAAACCAAGACGGACTCTTGAATCCGATTATTGGAAACTCTTCCACTGCTTCTGGCAATAATCGAAGAAACAGGGCTCTCATAGTTCCGAAAGTCGCGTCTGTTGTGCAAAGCAGTGCAGGATTCTTGCAGTTGGTTGACTTGACTGGGAATGCTATCATGGACAAATTTTTGAGATCAAATCAAGTAGGAGTTTCAGGCTTTGGGAAATTGATGGTTCGCTGCGGAGAGTTTGGTGGGTGGTTGGGTGGCAGCTCAAACTGTATCAGTCCAAATGCGACTTGGGTTGGATTTGAGGAAGCAAGCTTCTGGCTGCAATGGAAAGGATTCCTATAGATGGATACATAATTATTTAGATCATAGATTGAGCAGTAAAACTCAAGCAGTATACAATTGATGAATTACGAGTCAACAGTGTTATTTGCACAAAAAAAACGAAAAGAAATCCCAATCCCAACTCTACTACAACTAGGAAACGACAAAAAAGGGCAAAGAAATACAAAAAAGAAACTGCAGAAAAAAAAAGGACGAAATAATAAACAGGAAAAAAGGACTCCGTCATACAAAAACAACGCTTCAATGAAGCTTCTTCTTCTCCTTTCGGCTCAAGTGCTCTCCATTTTCTTGTGACACCTTCAAGCAAAGCATGTCCCCAACCTCGCTAATCTGTTCAAGTGCCCACTTGATATCCTCCATCGTATGAGCAGCACTGATACAGAATCGAACCCGCGATGTAATAATGGGAGTGGCTGGGTAACCAACAACGACAACAGCAATACCACGCTTCAGCATCTCCCGTGAAAAGGCTGGAATCTTGGCTGGGTGGCACAATAGAAGTGGAACGACTGGACTATCAACACCATAGACGATAAAGCCCATACGCTTGAGTTCTGAGCAAAAGAACTTGGAGTTGAGAGCCAGCTGTTGAATTCTACGACGGCCGTCGTTTCCATTTTCTTCTCCCATGATGATTCTCATACTAGTGATGATTTGCTGAAGGATGGGTGGGGTGATGGATTCGGCGTAAATGTTGGAGTGAGATGTAAATCGCATGTGGTCGACAACTTGTTTGCTAGCAGCCAAGTAACCTCCGGCACCACCAAAGGACTTGGTAAATGTTCCCATCAAGACGTCAACGTTGCTTGGGTCAATTCCAAAGTAATCACAGATACCACGACCATTGGGTCCTGCAAAATCATTTAAAGTCAGTAAATCATGCAGGCAAAAAATAGAAAGACAAAATACACACCCATAGCACCGACACTGTGGGCTTCGTCAAGGTACAGGTAAAACTTGTACTTTTCCTTCAAGGCAACGATACCAGGCAAGTTGCAAATGTTACCCTCCATAGAGTAGAGTCCTTCCACAACAACCAAAATCTTCTTCCATGGACGGTGAGTACGTGGCTGTCCTTGTGAAATGGCATCACGAAGTACAGACTCCAAGTCCTTCATGTCATTGTGCTTGAAGACACGAATGGCGGCTCCAGAAACACGGGCACCAAAGACAAGGGATGAGTGGTTGAGTTCGTCACTGATAATCAAAGATCCCTTGGAAACAAGAGAAGGAAGAGTGGTGGAGTTGGTGGCGAATCCCATAGAGACAATCATGGCAGCTTCCTTGCCCATAAAACGAGCAACCAGAGCCTCAGCTTCGAGATGCAAGTCGGATGATCCATTGTCCATACGAGCAGCACCGCTGGAGACACCATATCTAGTGATGTGACAAGTTAGCAAAAGACACTTGGGTGGTAGTGGTAGAGATTACGGAAAAATTGCATATGGGCCTCATTTCTGAGTAGTGATAACAAGAACAGGTGTACTCACTTCTTGATGGCAGTTTCCACAGCATCCGCACAGGGTCCTTCGTTCTGAGCAAAACCAAGGTAGTTGTAGGACGACAAGTTGAGCACCTCCCGTTTAGTTCCAGTGAGGGAAAACGACTTGTTGTAGTCCTTTGAAGTGCGGTCCAGCAGCGTCACGGTTCGTCCTGGCACGTTAGTGATTGGCCTGTTAAAGACATCGCGGATGCGCATGTAGAGACGGCGGTGGTAAAAGGTGTCGAAGCCCGAGTTGAGCGGAGCGTATCCCTGAGCAAGTTGTTAGATGACTATAAACAAACAAACAAAGCAACGCACGTTCTTGTTGCGCAGGTGCGAGAAGGCAGCCGGGTTCAGACGGAAGCCAAAGAAGTCCCTGACGTGGCCGGACACAATCAGGATGAAGTACGACAGGTAGGTCGTGATGAGCACGTGCAGCGGCGTGGCCTCGATGCAGTGCTCGACGGCGCCGTCGCCGCGCCGCACGAAGCCGCCGAGGTCGTCGGGCGAGTTGCTCGGTGCGCTGCGGCGCCGCCCGGGGACGGCTTCG
>JAIVFH010000530.1:0-15946 GCA_025765595.1 Obelidium mucronatum
TCCTCATGCTGGAGACTCTATTCAATATATAAACGGGCAAGAAGTGTACTTCTTTGTGAATGATAATTCCATACAACCAATGCAAGATCCTAGTCTATGTTTGCAAGGTGACGAAAGCGGCGTTTCCCTGCACCTTGCCGTCCGATTGAGTCCCAGAAACTTTCAATGTTTTTAGAATGTGGTGCTTCTTCCTGTGCTCCACCAAATTGCTTCTGTGATCGTTCCAAAAAACTCAACAACTGTTTGTTCAGCAAAAGTCGTTGGATCGCCAAATCCTCTCGGCGCTTGCTGTGTTCCAGAAACATGTAAAAGTTTTGGACTTATTCAAGGGAAATATCACGGTCACGGAGAACTGTGGAACTGATCTCTCCTGTGCATGTCCGTATGGTGGTCAGACACTTGATCCAGCTACCAAGTCTGTACCTGTACCAATAAGTTTACATGCAGCTCTCTGGGTTTGATCGAAGGGTCCGATTTAAACCAAGCTGATAATTGTGGAGGAACCATGCCATGTTCTTGCCCAGACGACAAGTATCTTGACAAAGGAGTTTGTAAGTTAAAGTGCGTGCCACTGAAAAGTATCCCGAAGATGGTATGGATTGTGGATATGTGGATGACCAGTGTGGGGCATCGGTTCAGTTTGGAACCTGTACCGTTCCTGGCCAAGTTTGTGGCGCATTCAAGCAAAATGTTTGCGGCACACCTATTAAAGACGAAGATTACGCTCAATTGGCTGGGGCTGGAGTTGTGAGCCTTTCAATTCCATGTGCGACAACTTGTGTTTCGAAAGTAAGTTCGTCAATATGCAAACCTTGCAGACACTTAACTTGATATTAGATTACAGGATTTACTGACCTTCAATCTTCTGTGTCAACTGAGTCACTTCAAAAAGTATGCGATGACATCAAGAGCTTGGATGTCTTTTCTTCGTGCGTAACCCCGCTTTGTGCTTCGGCTACCGCTGAAAAGAAAAGAATTGACGATTTTGTGAGTGTTGTGCCCACCTTTTTGCTTATTTCTTTTAAAATGATCAAAAAAAGATTGCGTCTCTCAAATCAACATGTGCAGCATTTTTGCTTCCCGTGCCCAAGGTCGAATCCTTTTCAGGGGCGGCAAAAACGTTGGCATTTGCCGGAACAGCAGAAGCTCGACCAATCACCTCGATTTCCATTTCAACTGATGCTGGAAAGACATTTGTTGACGCCACTCTCGTAAGCTCCAGACGTGCTGTTGAAATGTCTTTTGTCGTTCCTTCCTTTGAGTTCAAAGCTTGTAAAATCGAAATGTTGGTCAAATACGCGACGTGTCAAGGAACACTGGATCACGACAGGCAATGTTCCGGAACTTTGTCATACCGCCAAAAAACAATACAGCTGAATGGAAAAGACTTTCCAGACTCGGGATGGCCGTTGAAAAAGTGTTTGAATGGGTTGAACTGTGGTACTGCGGATGATGGATGTTCTGGAACGATTACTTGTGGGAAATGCAATGATGGTTTTGAGTGTTTGAGCAACGTTTGCAAAGAAACCACCACTACCACCACGACTACTACCACTACTACTACCACTACCACTACCACTACTACTACTGCTATTATTTCTACTTCCACTTCTACTTCTACGACAACTCCAGCAACTACAACTACATCTACAGTAGTTCCTGCAAATTACAAGTCAGCTGACATTGGCGTTGCTTCCGATAAAAATGAATATGTACCTGACACGAAACCAGAGGAGAAAAAGACGTCGACAACTCCAGCAGCGGATGTTGTTGGAAATACCAAGAATAACAATTTGTATGTGAGTGGATCCACGAGAAACACTCTGATGATTGGTGGGCTGGTTGGACTCTTTATGGCATATTTGACGTGGCTTGTTTAATTCGTTGTTCTTTTTTTTTTTTTTTTTTTTTTTTCAACACAAATCATCACTTTCTATTATTCCTTTTATCTTCTTTTCCTTCTTTCAATTATTTTATTTTTTATATATTTTTGATTTATATATAAAACAAGAAAAACATATGAACCCAACACTCGAAGACGTGTTCAAACTCTTGTCGACTGTCGCTAATACTCAGAAGCAAAGGCAGACCCAGATTCAGGAATAATCATTCGCTCTTGAGCGGGTCAACAAGCAGCTCATGAGCCAGCAACTTGACATGATTCAACAAATTACTCAAAACACACTTCGAATCATGAATCCTACCAAGCGACACTACACTCGTCTCATTCAGTTTCCACAAGAAGTTATGGTGAAGATCTTAAGCTTGATCCACCCTTATCGCGTTGTTTGGTACCGTCTGCTCGCCAGAGCTTTCAACGAATGCCTGACGTCAAAGTTCTTTGCGCTCGCGAAGCTGAAGACATGTGCCCCGGAGTTTTTATTACACTCAAAGGACGATAGGCCTTCTGTTCCAGCCTCCGCAGCTCTGTTTAAATGACAAGACTTTGGTGTCCCTCGAATCCCTTTCCTATAATTCCCAACATTTCGTTTTCCAAGGCTCTCTTGGCGTTTCTGCATCTCGAGGCCGTAACTCTGGACGCTCCAATGATTGAGAGTGAGATACAATCTGAAATCGGCCAGATAAAATCAATTCAATCTTTATTACTCACGAATTGCGGTTTAATTAGTTCTTTGCCGTCAGGACTTGGGCGGGAGCTTAATCGATTGGTGGACTTGACATTGAACAATAATAAGATTACAGGGCCTATCCCACCTGAGCTGCAAAATTGCCGCGAATTAAAGTCCCTCAAGTTTGAAAAGTAATAATCTGACTGGAGAGATTCCAAAGTTTTTGGGGGGCCATCTTGTCAAACTTGAGGAAGTTGATGTTGGGTGAGAACCAATTAGAAGGAGAGATCCCAGCCGAGATTGGTCTCTTGCCAAACTTGAGTCTTCTGGGGGGGTTGGAGAACAATAAGTGGACTGGTTGTCTTCCGGTTGAGTTGGGGAATCTTTGCTCTGGAGACGCGGTTTACTTTCAAAATAAGCGGCTTGGTTCCGGCTGAGTTGGGAACGCTCCCGTTATTGAATGAGCTTGAGTTGTTGGGGAATCAAGAGTTGCCCGACAGGCCTCTGCCCCAAACGATCCTTGATTTGATTGGACGTGCGGGGCTTTGCGATTTGGATCCAAGAATCTTTGAGTGAGGTTTAAAGACATTTTGGCGTGGAGTTATTAGTGCCTTCTGTTTTCTTTCAATAACTATTATCATCTCGGCAAAATAATTTTTTTTATTACCAGTTCTCTGTTTGTGGGTAGTCGTACAAGTTTCTCTTTTAGAGTTAATCAGCTCTTTTAGGCTGCATTTCGCGATCTCATTCCACAGTGCAGTAAGAAATACAGAGAGATAAACTATATATGGAGAAAAAAAATAAGTTAGAAAATGGAAGACCCAGAAGTAAAAGAGATTATCCCCCCTCCAGGCATCCGCGAAATCGCCGACAAAACAGCGCGTTTCATTGCAAAAAGTGCGAATGGATTACAATTCGAAGAGCGATTGCGTGAACAAAACAGGACGGATCCCAAGTTTGGCTTTCTGAACCAGCTCGATCCATACCACAGGTTCTTTTTTTTTCATTCTCCCCTCTAAATGCATCCTTATTTGGTCCGAGAGCGGGGCGACTAATTGGTGATGTTACTCTAGATACTACAAGAACCGAGTTAAGGAGTTTGCATTGAACCCAACTGCGCAAGGTTTGGTGACGAAAACACAGTCTCCTCTCGCATAACACTGAATTGGGGGGTTGTCTTTCCTTCTAACTAGACAAAGCCAAGGAAGCGGCTTCAGCAGCAAGTGCTGGTGGTAGTGGAGCCCAGCAGATTGTCCCTGAACTGCCCAAAGAAGCACCAAAACCAGTCGTGAAAGAGTATGAATTCACATACGAAATGCCAGCCATCTCCGCCTCGGATTTGGATATCGTTAAGTTGACTGCACAGTTTGTTGCCAGAAACGGAAGGGCTTTCTTGACGCAGGTATATAAAAAAAAAAAACTCACTGAACACCCCCCAAACCGGCACTCCAACCTCTTTGAAGTCCAGTTTTTTTTTTAATTTGAATTTTTTTTTAGCTTGCCAGTCGCGAATCTAGAAACCCACAATTCGACTTTCTGCGTCAAAACCATTCCCTGCATTCACTCTTCAACACCTACGTTGCCCAATACACCAAAGTCCTGATGCCCATCAAATCACAAACCCAACTCCTCCACGATCACGTTGCGTCCAAACAACCGCTCCTCCAACTCGCTGAACAACGCGCCGAATACCGCGCACATGCGAAAAAACTGGCGCAGGAGCGAGACGCGGAAGCCGAGGCTGAGAAACGGGCGTTCCAGGAAATTGATTGGCATGACTTTGTAGTTGTGGATACGATTGAATTTGTGGAAGGCGATGATGATGGAGATGGGACTGAATTTGCGCTGCCGATATCGATTGCGGAGTTGAAGGGGTTGAGTTTGGTTGAAAAGAGTCAGTTGGTGGCTTCGGCGACTGCGCCGAGTGCTGCTGCTGTCTCGGCTGCTTCGTTGCCGCCAAAACCAACGGGAGTCTTTCCACCGCCTCCGTCGTCGCGCTTTAACCTTGCGCCGCCACCGCCAGCTGCTGCTGATGATGATAATGATGACGATCAAGAAATGGATATGGATGATGATGATGAAGAGCAGACAGTCTCCAAACCCACAACAGCTCCTGTCATTCCTCGCATGATTCCAACCACGACCAATAAGGACATTAAAATCCGAGCCAACTATAACCCCAAAGTTGGAAAATCAGGGGGTAGTAGTAACGAACCCACACAACTTTGTCCACGATGTGGACAAGCCGTCAAAGTCTCTGAAATGGCTGAGCACATGCGTATCGAACTCTTGGATCCGAAATGGAGTCAACAGAAGCAAGCGGCTGATGCGAAAAAGAGAGACACCAACTTGAACCAAGTCGATGTAGCCAAGAACTTGACCAAATTGTCTGATTATCGTACGGATATTTTCGGAAGCGGTGATGAGATTTCTTTGGCTAGGAAAGTGGCTGAGGAGGAAGCCAAGGCAGCCAAAGAAAAGGTTGTTTGGGATGGGCATTCTACTTCCATTGGGGCTACGACTCAGAAGGTGCAATTGGCTGCCTTGGATGCTCAGTATGAGAGTATGATGAATCCGCAACCTATTGTGCCAGAGGCTTCCAAAGTTGGACCTCAATTGCCAGTTAAGATTTATATTTATATCGTAGGACTATTCTAAACTTATCGGCTGAAAAACAAAATAGGGTCAACAACGGCCGGTTGTGCCATCATATGTTCCTGGAGCAGCTCTTCCTCCAAGACCGATGGGTATGCCGCAAGCGCCTTCCTTTGCTGGCCCACCTGGAACAATGATTCCACCGCCAGGTCTAGCACCTCCAGGACTAGCTCCACCTCCGGGATTGGCGCCGCCTCCTGGATTAGCGCCACCTCCTGGATTAGCACCACCTCCTGGAATTCCTGTCATGCCAGGAATGCCAGGAATGCCAGGAATGCCAGGAATTTCTACAGCCGCCATACCTCCACCAGCGGCTTTCCCGATGGGGATCCCACCGCCACCACCTGGAGGGTCGGCTTATCCACCAAATGTGTCGTCGGCCTACCCCCCTCCTCCCGGAGGAGCTCCACCCCCTCCACCACCTGGAGCACCTCCAGGTGCTCCCCCTGGAGGTCCACCTCCACCTCCACCCGGTCGTCCTCGAGATGATGACTTGGAAGGACACGATGCGAAACGCGCCAAAATTGACGGCGAATCGCAATTAATTCCAGAAGCCGCGTTTATAGCTTCGAATCCGGTATGTCGACTTAAAAGAAAATATAAGTCATCTTTCAAGCTTTAAAAGAAGACAAAACAAAAAATATTAGCATCCAATCAAACTTCAAATTCACGACCCCAACAATCAAACGCACACGCTTCCAGATCTACCTATACAAACAACAGTTTCGCAACTGAAGGATCAAATTGCGGCGCTTGTTCCAGGATTCCCAGCTGGAAAGCAGAAGCTCGCGACAATGGCAGGAACATTCCTGAAGAACACCGAGACACTGGGGTATTACAATTTCAAGAATGGGGAAGTGTTGAGTTTGAAGATGCAGACGAGAGGTGGACGAAAGTGAATACAAGTGTTTGGTGGTGGAATTGTCTAATAATTTTTATGTGTTAAAATACATGAGCCACACGGCCACGCTCACGCTGGGGTTCATCAGCAGCTACTGCGCGATCGCGAACCTGACGCGCCGCGGGTCGCTGGTGACGAACTTCGACGAGGCGCCGCTCGGGCCGGGCGCCAGCGATGTGGCGGGGTTCGTGTTCTACAACGACTTGGCGGCGCAGCTCGCGGTCGACGCCGCCAACAACTCGAGCGCGCTGCTGCGCGGCGTCGCGGTGCGCATCAAGCGCTTCTCGGACTGCGGGCCGCACGCCCAGCCAGCGTACTCCGGCCGCAGCGGCGCGTTCGCCGCCGCCGTCATGGCGCCGGACATTGCCGAAAACCACGCTGACGTCGTCGCCCTGGTCGCCAATCAGTGGAGCGCAACGGCGCGCGTGTCGGCGCAGATGCTGTCGCTGCACAAGGTTCGGCGACTTTTTTTTTGCTTTTTGTTTTTCATCGCTCGGCGCAGATTCCCTTCTGCTCCGCCGTGTCGGCGTCGCCCGTGCTCGGAAACAAACACAACTACCCGTATCTGTGGCGCATGCAGCCATCAGGAGGTATACATTGTATTCATTTGAAAACCAAGTAGTCATCGAGATGACGACCAATACTAGCTGTCGGTGACTACTTTCTTAAACTACTTGAGGCTTGGGGAGTCAGAAGGGTTGCCGTGGTTGTCCAAAGTGACGATAACATGAGCTTCAATTGTGAGGGCTTTCTTTATTCTTGGCATACAACTACTGATGGGGCTCTTCATTGCCAGATGCCTTATCGGTTGCTTCTTCATTCGCTCTTAATGACAGAATTCAAATTGTTTCAACAATTCGAGGAATCACAAATCCAAACAAGGGATACTTGGACGACATGGTCACAAATCTCAAAATCAATGACCCACGATATATAATTATTCTAGGCCAGTCTCGATTCGTTTCCACAATCTTGTATGGATTCGGGAAAAGAGGCATTGTTGGTGGCGACAGATATGTATACCTGACAGCAAGTACTCCTCAGTACTATGGAGATCCAATCAAAGGTTTGCATACGATAAAAAAAAGGCGATGATGATTGCATGGCTATTTTAGTTTTCAAGATACTCATTCCTCTCTCTCTTTCTCAATAGACTTTGGCGTGGACTACTTTTATTATCTTCAAGGCACTATTTTGCTTTTGCCGAAACCTGCAAACACTGATACAGACTTGTTTAAATCTGTCAATAAGAAGCTGAATGAGATGACTGGGGTGGAAATTACGTTGGTTTTTCTCTATTTTTTTTTTCTTCCTGCCGTTGAAGACAGTACGGTTACCATGTTGTACTGAACCTTTTGATCTACAGTCCCAGTGACTTTATCTTCTCTTTTTGGTTGCAATGCTCATATGATTGCACAATGATGATGTTATTAGGTCTCGATCGCGTATGTATTTATTTTTTTTTACTTCAATAATTTATTTACATTTAAGTACTGGGTTAGCAAATGAAAGCCCAAAACGCATCTGCATCCAGTCTGGCAACACGAGAATTCACAAGTAAATTAAATTACACTTCCTTCTTGAATCTTGGATATTCTGGAATAATTGATGATCCTGTTGTACTTGACCCAAATGGAAATTTGGCAACGTGAGAGAGAGAGAGGCATCGCATCAGCCCCTTAAAATAACCTCATTTTCCCCCCATTTCTTCAAAGTCCATTGCAATCTCTTTATTTTACTGGAGACTATTTCGAAGCTGTTCCGTTTGGCCAAACAGACGCAATTCCAACAAAGTACTGGATGTACAATAATTCACATCCAGTATTTCATGGAGGTGACTTAAACTGCAGACACCGTTGATAATTAAATTGTTTGCTTTTTTTTTCAGGCTCTATTGTTCCGCCTTCGGACGGGTCTATTTCACTGAGTCTAGTAAGCTATTCTCTTAAGACTCAACAGGGACAAATCATAGTCGCACTATCATCAATCGGATTCATACTATCAGCGTTATCCGCTGGGTTATTAATTCATTTCCGAAATCGAGAAGCGATTCGATCGAGTGGTTCAATCGTGTACTCCGGACAAATCATTCTTGGATGCATCATTGGATATACCTCTCTGTTATGGAATCTAGGAGCCATGAATCGTGTTTCATGTTCTTTCAGTATAGCTGGGACTGCCATTGCGTTTGGAATGTGTGTCAGTGCTATTATATTCCGGAATATTCAGGTTTTGCATATTTTCAAGTTGCAATCCAAATGGAAAAAGGAAGATGCATTGTTTTATGGCCGGATATATATTATGGGTGATTTCCTTGTAGTTGCGTTTGATATTGTGAGTTTCCCTTTTTTTTTCGTTTTTGTTTTTTTTTATATCGCACACAACAAACCGCTTCTCATTAACGTTACTTCCAATAAGCGACACAGACTCTTGTTATTCTCGCTCTATTATTCTCAGATGTTAATACAAAAGAATATATCATCGGAACAAACATTAGCGCGCAATGTTATGTGATTCCCAGCAAATCCATTCTATCCCGCGCTCTATTCGACACAGCAATCATGTTCAACGGACTCTTAATAACAGCAATCCCAATAATAATCTGGCAATCCGCCAAACACGTACACAGACGAGAATACAATGACTCAACCGCCTTGATTTTCATGCTCCTCATCATCACAGTGATTCTATCCGTCCTCATCATCATCTCCAAAGAAATAAACGAGTATTCGAGGTTCAAGGAACTGCTCTGTATCTGGGTCATGTATACAGTTGTGTTGAGTGTGTTGGTGGTGGGGAGAGTGATTACGGCCATGGTGGAGGCGTTGGAGGAGGTCAAGGTGGATAATGGTGCAGCAACAATTATCAAGAGTTCTGTGGCGAGGTCTTCATCTGTAAGGGAGGAGGAGCGGGTACCGAAAAGAGAGTCGGAGACGAGAGTTGAGTCTGTTACGTGTCAGCAAATATGCAAGTCTGCATATCATCTGAAACCTTTGATTCAGGTGACTCGATTGAATTTTTTTTTTTAAACTCACAACTTCGACGCCCGCTAAAAAAATAATTGGGGGGGATGTTTTTTTTTTTTTTTTCGAAACAGAAAGATCAATTTTGTGTGCTTCAACAAAGGAGATATTACTCCTTTTGCTATTGGTGTGTGTGGTGCCATTCCTCTACGTGGAAGCCTTGTTCTATTGACCTGCATACCTTGAACCATGCCCATCGTTGTCGTTCTTGGATTTCAATTGATTCCCGAATGAATAGTGTTTGTATCCCACTTTCAAAAGAGTTGGTGTCCTTCTCTAGAATTGCGAATACTGTTCACGTGAATCAAACAAAAGAAAGCGGCAGTTGGGGAATTTTTCGTCGGAATCTGTTGCTGGTTTTGGAGTTTGAAGATGATGTTGTGGCGGAACAAGTGGAATCTCAAGTTACACAACATTGAGCAACATTGACTTGTGAGACCAAAAAAAATTTGAAAATAAAAAAAAAAAAAAAAAAAAATCAAGAATTAAATATATAACACGGGAAAAAAAAGTATATATATGATACTGCAATGACTATCGATAAAATGTATTCGAATCGTTTTTCAAACGCTAAACGAGTTTCTTTTTTTGAATAAAATAATTCAAATTTCAACTTTCCCTAAATCCAGCTTGAAAGACTTGCTATACATGTAAGAAACATCCTTCTTCATTCCATCTCGGATTTTCTTGAGTTGAATGCCAGTGCTGCTGGATTTCTGCATACTATAATTGAAAACGCACTCGTTTGGATTCGCTGTATAAGGAGCCCTCTCTCTTGGTTTTGCAATCACAGAAGGACTATGTGGGCGGTCTGTATGGTGCGGGATGATGTCGTGAGGATGAGTCGGTGTTGGTTTCTTGAGGTGGAGTTTGGAGCTGGAATACTCTGAAACGACGGGCGGCAGTTTCGATGAATGGGCCGCCTTCTTCTTAAATGAGATGGGAGATTTTGTAGGGGTTTTTGCTGCCGGCGGCGGCGGCGGCGGGGTGGATGATTGCATAAAGCTAGTATTGTTTGATGTTAGGGAAGTTACTGGGGAAATTGGTTTTGGCGTTCCAGGGCTTATTAATCCAAATATTGTCACAAGAGAGTGGAATGAGCGGCGGGAAGGATAATACGGGGGTTTATGTTTTGTGTTTTCAATGAGGAAGTGCATGGACTTGACCTGTAAAAATAAAAATCAGTGAAAATAAAATTAATAAAATAAGAATTAAAAACTCTCGAACCTTATTCAACCACATCAACGATTCATATGCTCTCTCCGGAATAAAGTCCTTCACATAGACTTGAGGAACTTTTACAATATCCTCCAACAGACTCCGACTAAACTCACACCGAACCACTCGCCCTTCTCCATCGGATCCACAAGAATCCCAAATCCGATCTGAAAAACTCGCGTTTGGATCAAAGTGGAAAACGCTTTGAAACCCGCACCATGAGGAGGATGGATCTTGGTGGTGATTCGAATCTTGGAGTTCCTGGAGCTTTGCCTTCAATTGCTTCATCCCGCTTTCTCTCAGTCCTTCAAGAATGTGGATTCGGTGAATCGGGTCGGTCAAAATGTAGCCGCTAATGTAATCCATTCTTTTTGTTTGGGGATCTTGAACGGACGCGCCCAACAGCGGGGACGATTGGGAGTTCAATGATGTGATGAACACGTCGATGGTATCTCGTAACTTGTGATTTTGACTCCTATATTGGCAAAATAAAAGCATAAGCAGTCAATTGAAAAAAACTTGAAACAAGCCCGATGTTGTAAATGTATAACAAAGTTTAACTTGCTGAACACGGCCATCCTGCCAAAGACTTTCTCGTCTTCTTCAGATAACAAATCCATTCCCTGGAATAAGGTGGCATTTTCCAGCAATGAAGAGAAAGTTTGGCATTCAATCACAAGATTGGTTCCATGTTCCATCCAGTGAGCGGCAGGAGGAGCCAAACTGTTCCTGTAGCCTTCTGGGCGGCGAATTCGTTCATGGGATGGCAGAATGGAAGCTCTTACACGAGTTATACCCATCCCACGTTCAAAATATTCTTTCAAATTGAAGGAAGCAACACTAAAAAAAAAAAAAAAAGTTAAATTGACAACAATTTCAAGATATTCATCAAAATATCCCTCTGTGTTGGAAGTTTTGATGAAAATGCTGTGTTTTTTTTTACCCGTATGGTCCCCAATCCATAGGTATGCTTTCATCCCCCGGGTCCATTTCGAGAACCTCGCCATTCACCGAGTACAACTTCTTCCTTTTGGGAATACGGTCGTACACTTTGACAACGAAGTCTTCTCCCAGGATTCTATTCTGTAGCTCTCGTTGGTCGACTAAACCAGCCAAGATAATATGTCGAGTCCCCAAAATCGAAACTCGTGAATGCTTGCTATTCACACATACTTCATGCACATGTCTATCATTGTAGAATTGAAAAGTGGCAGTTGTTGGTAGGCATTGGTTGTCCAACTCTGCGTATGATAATGGGGTCTTTGGCATATTCTCAAGAGACAAAAGTGTAATCGATATGGGATTCAAAGATTTTAGCTGCGCTGCACTAAGAAGTGAGGTGTTCAGACTGAGGGTTGATTTCAGTTGGTTGAATCCGTCGATGGGATGTTCGAGACTTTCGAAAAAAAAATGATAAGGTGGAGAGAGAGGGTAAAGAAATCAAACCCATCTTACATACATTCCGTTCACTGATAATTCACCACAATAAAAATTAGTCAAATCAATCTTGATTTTACCCACTAGAATACGTCTCGTTTCAAAAATAAATTTCTTTTTCGCAGCAGCTAATTTGTCTTTTTGTTTCTTTTTGGAGCTGGTACTGGTTGCCCCAGTGGTATTGCTGTTGCTATTTGGATTGCTGGAAATTTGGCTCATGCCATCATGGTCAGTTTTTGTGCTCAACTGCGGCAACGAGGCTCCAGTTGCGTTATTTGTGGACACCGGCTTATCAAACATTCCTGGAGTATGATGAAGCAAATTGATGGCGTCTGCACTTCCACTTCTCAGCATTCGGCCCCTTGGTGGAACCTTCTTTGGGCGCATTGAGGACAAATCCGCTGGTGGCGGCATTCTGACTGGACCATTGCTTCCAGGTCGAAGTTTTAATGTCGCTAATGGGGATTCACAGTGATGAGGCGAAGGAGGAGTTTTTGGACGTAGTATTGCAATGTTTGCAAGCGATTGAGCGCTTCGAGTCCTCAGCATTGAATTAGTACTCGCGCGACGCATGTGCTTTTCAGGATGATCATAATGATGCGGATGTGGTCCATCGAGATTCGAATGATGATGCTGGTGGTAATGATTTGGGTGTTCTGATCTATCGTCTTCAGAGTCGGCCGTTGTCGCACCGCTAACCGTAGTTGCGCGCGAGAGTGGCCGCGATGCAGAAACACTTCCAGACAAATCCTCTTTGGTAGTCGTACTTCCAGAAAGATCTTTCGAACTAAGTGAATCGAATGCTGACTGGTTGATTGCGTTGGTCTTGTTTGTGTTGGTGCTGGCAAGCAGCTCCTTGAGAATTTTGATTCGGTGCTTTTGCTGTTTCGCGGTAATACCCGAGTCTGCAAGAGTTGCATTCAGTATATCCCTGTTTATGCCCATTCCTTCCAGCATTTCTCGCGTGAGTCCGGATTTCTTTTCTACTTCGATTTTCACGATTTCATAAACTTGCACCTCAATGCGTTGATATTGTGTAAGTAATGCAACTGCGACATCTGTAGATATATCTATTTCGTGAGATTGTTGCCAATTGACAGGTGCAAGTGCTGGAGCTGGCTGGGCTCCCCGCACAGTTTCTGGCTGAGTAAACACGTGACTTTTCGCGTCAACTACTTGGGCGCCAATCGAGTACTGTAGCTGAAACGATCTCTTCTCTTCATTGTTTGTAAAGGGTACTTTTGGAGGTAATTGCTCCTTCTCCTTTTTACTTGTGCTGGCTCCGCCCCGTCGTGGCTTTTCGATGAGGACAATTTCCCGTGGTTCAAGCTGCAATTGAGCAGCAAGAGTAAACCGTACCGAGTGGGCAGATGGCGGCTTCATTTTCGACAGGAAAAGAGGACAACGGAAAGCATGAAACAATGCTTGGACTCTTCCCTTCAAAATAATCAACAAAGAGATTTTCCAACGACACATTTTTGTGTAGCGGTTTTTTTTTTGTTCAACCTTCCATCAACTCTGTGAAAATGATTCTGGCCATTCTGATGCTGCTTGTATTGGCAGTGTTTGTTGCTGCCTTGCTATGCTATTTTGGAGACGTGAGGAAGTTCCCGTGGTATGCCCAGCTGTTTTCGTTTGTTGGGTGGTACTTCCCGTAGGTGTCTTTTTTTTAGTTCTTCTATAGAACACCCCATTGATCGATTTTGAACTCACTTATTTAATTAGATTCGCTATTATTTTGATCCTTCCGCTGGATCTGGCCTCTACCCTCCACACAAAGTGTCAAATCGACAATGTAGACCAAGACCCGGACATCTGCCAGGAACCGCTCGCGTACGTAACAGCAGAGTTCCTACTCGTATTTTGGAAAATCGTGTATTGGACGTCTCAACTGCTTTGCTGGTTCGTGATTCCAATCATGGGGACATATGTGCGAAGCGGCGATTTTCAATTAGTAACAAGGTTGAAGAACGCGGTCAAGGATAATTTATTCTATTACATGTTGATGGGGATTGGAGGGGCGGCGTTTTTGATTTATATGTTGTTTGCTGTCAAGTTTACAAAGTGAGTTCATAGTGAGGAGGTGTGGCGGGATTTTAAAAACAGGGGGTCTTGGATAATCCTGACTGACGGGGCTGGGTTCAATTAAATTCTTAGAGAGGCTTTAATCGCCGTTCTTATGGCAGCTGCGAATGCTTGGGGACTTTTACTTTGCACTTGTATGCTTGGATATGGTCTCGTGGAAGTTCCGCGATATGTTTGGTAAGAAAAAAGAGTTTCGAAAAAAGGATCCCATGCGACGAGTTGATGATGTTATTATTTTTTATGCAGGGGTTTGGCTATTCCAGCACAGCGCTTGAAATCTCTTGAAATGAAAGTCCCAAAAGCTCGTGAAAAGATGATTGATAGCGAGGCTGAAATGTATGAAGTAGCGCGATTGGTTGCATCTGCCAACCATAAGGTTCCCGATGGCGATCCTTTACGCGTTCACGTTGAATTGCTGTTGAAAAAGTGTCCTCTCGCTTTGGATGACAAAGTCCAAGGAGACATTGACCGCAGGAAGGAGGTGACAGAGCTGACACTGAGAGATTTACATGCTCGTATCAAGTATAGCGGGAATCTTTGTTCGCGACATCAGGCGTAAGAGTTTTTATTTATTGATATTATTTTCTTGAAAATTAATCACTGGTTTTTTCGTTGGTGTTGTTGTAGGCAATACCGCTTCTTGTTGGAGAAGGCTTGGTTTCTCGGAGATGTTGTAGCAAATCAAAATAGCAAAGACTACATTTTTCGTTCTGTTTACTTTAAGGCAGGAACATCTGATCTTGACGTTATTAGACTGCGAATTCGTTAGTATATTGTTTTTTATTTTCTATATTGTGGGATAACAACTCACGCAACTCAATCAGTATGGGTTTGGTACATTTGGCTGAAGCCTATCCTCATTCGCTTCTTCAGCATTATTTTTATCTTGGCATCGATTGCTTTAATTTGGTCCGAATCCACTTTTCAAATCACTGCCTTGCCGTTATCTATTCCAGCACTACTACTTAAAAATAATTTTGTTTCATATGGCTCATTGGAGGTACTTGCGGTTTTTTTTTGGCGTTGCGTCATCTCAAATTATTTTCTCCACTTCAGTTTATTGCCATTAGTTTCTTAATCTACATGTGCACATGCGCATACTCGACACTATTCAGAATCAACATCTTTGACTATTACGTTATCGTTCCTGAACATTGTACTGACGAGCCAAGTATGCTGTTTGTGGGAGGCTATTTGTGGTATGTGTTTTCAGAGAAGTTCCCTGAAAGTTCCCTAAAAAGCCCTTCGTTTGATTTCCTCCCAAAGCCGTCTCACATTTCCTCTTTGCTACAACTTTTTGAATATGGTTGGTGACGACCAAAACTCTGTTTTCATTGAGGTATGTTTTTGCATATTGCACAGGTATTGCTTTATTGAAGAAAAAAAACAGTTTCAAGGGAAAGCGATCGACTTGGCACCACTTCTTGGAGCGGGGTGCAACGATTGGGTTCCTCTATTGGTTCTGATGTTTTCTCAGTCATTACTTACTTTGACTTGTTCGGGCGTATAGCTGGAGCTTGTTGTATGGGACGCAAGATGTCATGGAAGAGATGAAGGTCATGAAGCAGATGCGATTGAAGGGCGTAGCGCTATTGCGCAAGGTATTTTTCGTTCTTTTCTTCATGCATTTCCTAATATTTTTTTTTTTTGGTTTTTTTTTGCATTCAAATAGCCCGCAGCATCGAGGAACGACGCAGTGGTGGAGCGTTCAGCTCGAATCCAGATCGTCTTAGAGCTGGAACTGGAGCGGGAACTGTTTTGAACACCAAAGAATTGTTGGCAAAGTATAATCGTGGCGGTGGTGGAGTGGTGGCAATGGTGGTGGTTCGAGTTCGTCTGCTGTTCCTGGCGTCGCGAGACCAGTTGGAGCCAGCTCCAATATTTTAGCGACCAGCCCGCCGCTACTCCTCCATCTTCTGTGCCTGCTTCAAATGGATTCTCAAGTTTTGGTTTCAAGGCTTTCGGATTTGGTGGATCAGCGACTGGAAAGGGGTTGACTGGAGGCGAGGGTGGTGTAGGCAAATACCAGAAATTGGGTGAAAGTGGTGATGAAGAAA